>OOFC01049848.1:0-19058 GCA_900323345.1 Pseudochromis fuscus
ATCTGAAATTGTAAAAGTTGTTGCCATTGTTGTCTCAGCAAGGCGACGGCATTATCCATCAACTACTGCTGCTAAACAACAAGCTAACAACAAGCTCGCGGCTAGCTCGCGGTTAGCTCAGCAGCATCAATAAAATAAATAACTCCACTCGAAAAAAGGGTTGAACAACTTATTTTTGACACGATCATTTGGAGTGTTGGGGGCGTTTGTCTAACAAATTTAATGCATATTAGCATTCATGATAAGACAGAACTTTAGTAATAAAATATGATAAATGCTCACTCACCTTTGTCCGAATGACGATAAATTCACATGGGGGCTTGAACACACCCAAATCCTGTACCCAGCCATTTGTGGATTGTTTGTGTGCCTCCAGAGATTTGTAATTTTGGAATTTGTTGGTGGTGTGAGCGCTGACTCCACAGACGAGGTATAAAAATATGTCTGCAAAGGTCAAGTTCGGGAGGTCTTCTGGGTCTCTTGTCCATTGCAGCACTTCATATGGGTCCAAATTTCCAATGCAGGCAATTTTTTGGAGGTATTGCCTTTTTGCCTCTGGACGCAATCTGTCTCGATACAGTCCAGTTTCTTTTGATCTGCTTTTAAGCATTATTTTCAACTGTGGTACTCATTAGCAAAAGGTTTGTTTTGATTTTTTGGCCTGGTAAAATGGCGCCCCATAAGTCTCATAATCAATCCCATAAGTGTTTGCGCTGTGACGTCGGTTCCAAAGCTCTATTATCTCACGATATTTTTGTATTTACTATAAATTTTCAAAGAATAAAGAATTTAAGGAAACGTGCTCTCTACTTTATTCACAGATCTCCCCTGTATCACAGCGCATCCAAATTTTGATGTGGTGTGCTTCAACGCGGATGTGTTATTTGCTGCCCTGGTCAGCCTTCATGATCGGTTCAGTTCAGCATTTTGTTAATGTAAACAACAACAAATCCGACGTGGTTCGCTTCGCTCGTAGCTCGGCTCGGTCAAAGGAGACGGTGACAACCTTGCTACATCATCAACCCAGAATCCATTGCCACCCGAAAAAGTGGTGGCCAACATGTATTAAATTATGTTATAAACAAAACGGATTTTATAACTTAAAAGACATGTTTTTACATTTTTGTCAGTGTATTTAAATAGTAGAGGTCTACCGTTGTATTTCTAGACCGATTTGTCGTTACAGTCGGGGTCCTTTTAAGTTCACCCTGAAATAATCAAACTCCCGTGTGCTCTCCCATTCTTACACAATGTATCTTAATTACTTTGTCTCCTGCATCAAGAGAAAGCAACTTCTATTAAATCTTACTTAGGTTAACATCACATTAACTTCTTTTCTACATTTATTGACAATGTGTACATGCTTAGGATGGAAAGTACGTGGATAATATAGTGTAGAAAGAAAGCTATATGTTCACACACCTATAGTGCACACCCACACATGTTTTCAATTACCCAGGCTGATTGGATCCCTCCTGAAGTTCAATTTGTGCTTGGAAAAAAGTTTACGTGAAGTAACTCTCTGACCCAATGGGAGTGATAACAAGTTAAGTTGTCCCGCCTTAACTTGTGCAACAAAACCAACAGAAGAGTGAAGGAGATGTCAATCAAGACCAATTTGTACATACCTACAACACAGTACAGAGCTAATTAGTCAACATACAGTATCTGAGAAGGTCTATGATTAGACCAGATAAATTCAATTAGCTGTTTCCCCTGTAAACAACAACATCAGTCGAGCTTAAGTTGCTACTTGCTATATATGTGGGTACACTATATGGTTGCTTATAATAGAGTATTTCAGAGACTATGATTGGGTTAAAGTACTTTGCATTGACAGATGTAAAAGTTCTGACTGAACATTGGTACATAATAATGTTTGCATCAAGAAAGTGACAGCAGTTTATTTGCATTTTTCCAGCTTTTCTTCCATGTTTAGAGAGTCCAACACGTTTTTGTTAATATTGCTCTCTGCCGTCAAAAACTGAATGTTATAGCGAGAAAAGCAGATTTGTAACTCTTAAACTTAGTTATTACCATAGACTGTATATGGAAATGGACGAAGTAGCTAGGTCTCAAGGTGAAGCCAATGTGAAAGTGCAAAAAAAGTGCAAAAGCCCAGACAGGCACTAGATGCTGGCTCCAAAAAACTCAGACTCCAATTGACTTCAATTCAAAAATTTTCATTTTCAATCATGATATATTATATTTTTTCCAGAAGTTAACTCTTCTTATTCGTGATCTGGTGGTCCATCTGAAAAATAAAAATAAAAAACATAAGTAGATATTAAGCTTCAAAAAGAGGAATATTTAGGGGTGTGGTTAGTTTGATTGACAGGTCTCGTTGGAGACCTGAACTCGAGTCTCATACACATTGGGCAGTGTCCTCAAGTTCAAGGGTTAGACCCGCCTCCACATGCCTCCCTTCATGCCCAAATATGGTCACTTCTGGCTCCAATGGCAACATTCAGTGACAAACTCCTGGCTCCCGAGTGAGTCCACAAACCAGTGTTAACCAGGGTGTTAGTGTTGTTCATTCTATATACAGTGTGTGATTGTTACTCTGGTCTTTTGATATTTATTTACACTCTTTACATTTACACAGGCTGTGAAACATACATCCAAATCATATGCACTGCTCCTGGTGGGTATAGCTCCAGTGTTTGGCTACAGTGACAATCATTTTTCATGAGTTAACTTCCAGGTAAACTTTGGTGAACTTTGTGTGCTGCTTAAACAAATCAAAAGATTTTGTAATATGCAGTATGTGACTCTAGTGTTTCGGATCTATCAAAGACTATGAGAGGAAAATTTAAATTTTTGTATGTACTCTCTTGCTGTTATCTTCTCAGATGGCTCAGGCACACTCTCTCATGCTCCCTTGTGCTAAATCACACTATTGATCTTTTCTTCAACAAGGGCTATTATGCAGTTCACACATACTGAATGAATTATGCTCTGCCCTGTGATGTACAGACGAGTGTGAGATAATTAAAGAAGACAAGTCAGCAAAGTCAGTAGAATAAAGCAGTGAAATGTTTTATATTAGCTGAAGCTTGAGTATGAGTTGAAGCTATATTTTCCCCTCACACTAGTGAATGTATACTTCTGAAAGCCACTCCTCCCTCTTTCATCTGTATTCTTGAGTTCTGGTGACGACCCTGGATCCATCCGTCTCTCCCATTATCAGTTTCTTTCTTTCACCGATCCTCCCATCTCTCTCCCTCCCGTCCCTGTCCTCCGATTTCCTTCTCCTTCCTCACCCAGGTTTGTCGTCTGCCACTGTGGCATGCTAACACTCTGACAATGCAGGGCACTGAATAATTGATGTGTGGATGTGAAAGTTTGATGCCTGACTCGCGGGCAGATTGAACCTGCAGGCAGCATGCCTTTGCCCATCAGCCAACTCCCTGCTCTCTGCGCCACTCAACATGCGCTCTCTTTTACACACACACACACACACACACACACCTTAGCATACAGTACACATATCTCCCAATGGACTCCACCACTTCTCCTCTCAAACTCATTGTAAAACCTCTCAGATATTTGCTGCAAGATTCTGTAACCGTTACATATAAAAACTGACCCAGAACGTGTTGTACTTTTACCAATACTCATCACCTATCATCTTTATGGTGCTGATAAATACATATGGATTAGGAAAACACATTATTTCCTGGAATATGGAACATATATATCAACAAAACTGAAATATGTGGCGATAATGGAAACAGATCATTTTGTGGAAGTAACTGAATGAGTTACAATCCCAAACTCATACGATGCCTGTTGTACACGATGTAGGCACATTAACAGAACCTTACAGTATATAATATGAAGCGTAATATAACATGCAAAGTGAAGAAGGGGTGCTATCCTGGATTCATGAGTCATTTCACTTGATTTATTACTTGGAGAGCCAGTCTCTTCTGTAACGGCCAACCAGGAAATGTCTTTCATAAATACTCTCTTCTAAAGACTGGGATATAGTGGTTTGGATATTGTTATATCTCAACAATATATTTGCCATTGACTGGTACATCAAGTCAGAAAAAAGTGCAACCGCTAAGGTACAGAAACTCACAAGGAATTTTACATATGACTCATATTTACAAAGAAATATTTTATTTAATATTTGTTAAAACCTAAATTACTCCAAGAACTTAAATCAAAATGCTTTCTTTCTTTCTTTCTTTCTTTCTTTCTTTCTTGTTAAAAATTTGATTACAGGTATTGTTGTTGATTAATCCGTTGTTACACTGGAGGACAACCTGCGACTGCATCTATAAGCCTTAAAGCATTTGGCTATTTTACGAGACCAAGAGTTTTCTTTTTTCTGCTCACATTCAGCTCCAGCAGAAATTAAAGATGAAAACAGAACTATATTTAGGAACAAGTAAGGTTTTCTTCTGCAGCTATAAATAACTTGCTTGCCACTTTACAAAAAAAAAGCCAGTGCATTATTATATTTACATGAACATGCTTAAACTCCTGCTATGAACATTGCATGGATATTAACTGCAGCACTCCAGGTTGCATATTTTGTCCACACACTGACTTATAGGCGTGAACAGTAATAGTTAATGTCTCTGTGAGGCGCATGATGCAGTATATTAATGGTAATTTTAAGGTGCTTCTGATCAGTGCTCGTTATCTTGAGATTAGGACAGTAAATAATGATTATTTTCATTATTGATTACTTTGTTGATATTTCTTGATAAATAAATTTGTTGCTTGGTTTATAAAATGCAATAAATAAATAAATAAATAAATAAATAAATAAACATGACCAACACCCCAGAACCTAAAGATTAATTTATGACTTTTTAAGTCAAATAAAATAAGCATTTTTGGGCAAGCTGCAGGACAGCCTTTAATTTAACATTTTTTTAAATGTTTTTTTTTAAGCTGCAGATTCAAATTGTTGATTTAACTCTACTACAGTTTAAAAAACAAAACAAAACAAAACAAAAAACAAGCACAGTGTATATGACTTTTTATTTAATGGTAATAATCTACTTTCCCACCTTCCCTGAAGGTACCACCAGCCATATGCTTAGTAACCGTGGACATAAGCCCCCCAGAATAACCAGTTGGATGGGTAAGAAACTAGATGTAGCTGATGTGAACTATAAAAGCAGGTTGACGTGACATGGCCACAAACCTAAAATATTAGCCACTGTGCATCTTCATCTGCAATATAAAACAAAAATACCACAGACTGCATTTAGGAATGGATGAAGCAACTGGAATAATGGAGGCAATACTCCTGATGGCCACTAGAGGCTGGCTCCAGAAAGATTTTTTTGTCATTTGCTGAAATCAGCTCCTCTGATCAGTGATCTAGTGGTCCAACAAATATATAATTTTGTAGATTTTAGGCTTCAAAAAGAGGAAAATTTAGGGGTTTGGTTAGTTTGATCAACAGTCCAAGTCTCACACTCAGACCCACCTCCTCACGTCACATCCAAATATGGTCACTTCTAGCTCCAAAAAACCAACATGATAGTGTTCAAATGCCAAAGTCTTGATTTGAAAACACCAGTCCACAAACCAGTGGGTGACATCATGTCAGCTTCATCCATTCAGTCTATGTTGCTGCTTGAGGAATGTGGCTCAAAGTGTAACAATAAAAGACAGAGGTATGGGCCTGTATAAAAAGTAGTAAAACTAGGACTGTACATCTGTATATATATGAAGCCTCAAGTCATTTTTGTAGTCCCCTGTTAGACGCTAAAACATTTTAATAATCACACCTTTAAGCATTAGAGTCAGCGGTGACATGCTCATATTTAAAATGCCTAGATTTAAGCATTAAAAAATAATCTACAAAGTGTTTGTGCTCCTTTAAATGTACTGTGGAAATTACTGTTCATAGCCCAAGGATTTATGTCTCCTATTTCTCCTTCAGGTCAGAACTGAAATTGGGCCAAAAGTGGCTCCATGAACTCTGCTTCATCTTAATGGAAGTGAAATGGCTCAAAGCAGCAAGAGCTGATCTCCAGGTGAGTTAAACCTGTTAATGAAGAATCTCATGGCAGCGAACTGTCAGAGCTTTGTTCACTTAAAATACAAACAGGCTGGACTCATACATTTGAGTATTTAATATTGGACTATGTCCAGTTAATGTGCATATAAACTGTGACTTTGCCCTCTTTTATGTAGCTGAAGCTGGACTTTGCTGTAGATTATTATTATCTAAAGCAAAATTATTATTTATCTGTTGCGTTACTGTTAATGGGGCAGCATCACTGCTTAAATGTTACATCTGGAATTTAATTTGTAGCAAATGTTAAAGGTTGGTTTTAGTCACATTTCAGATGATACATGTGGTAGTTTATTATACTTCCTCTGCATAATTCATAGTAAAAGAAGGTAGTTATACACACTGTGAGAGTGAAGTTACTCAAGGTGGGAACAGAAAACCAACACCTTGTGTGTACTGCATCCATAATTGTTGAAAGAAAGTGTTTCCCATTTGAGTTTATACTGTTTTTGTCCATCCAGTCTCAAAGCTTCAAATTTAGTGTTGCCAGCAGTAAGTGAGGGCTAAAAATCATGATGTTGGGAAATCTGAAAATAAAATCTACATCCTCAATTAAAAGTCCACTTTTAATTTCTTTGTCAGTTTCCACTGAATTCAGCAGCTCCTTTGCCACATTTTGAGAACAAAAACAACGGCAAACCATTTTGAATTCCCTCCTGCACTGTTTCACGCCTCTGTCTGGCTCCTTCACCATGGTAACAGCCCCTGAGGCTCATGGGTATTGTAGTATTTGGATCCGTCTCACATGCCAAAATGACAGACAAAACATGACTTCTGAGAAACAAAGCTGGAATAATTAAACTAACCTGCACAGAAGAGCTCTGTTTTTGTGACAAATCACACTGAACATAGCATTTAAATGGGAATACAGACCAACTTTTGTTAGTTGAAGGCCCTAATTTACATCATGAGTATGTTTGGTGTGTACTTCTGTGTGTGTTTCTGCCTCCCTCTCCCTCTACTGTATGTGAATGTGGAGATGTTAGGGCCTTGCCTGCTGATTTATTCATGATATGACTTTTAATATCATTTACTGGGACATGGAAGTCTGCATCTCAAATAGGCCTACAGGCACCTTTGTGTGCATGTGCATGTGAGACAAAGACCGAAACAGTGCATTTCAGCATGAATGTTTATCTGTGTGCACATGCAGGTGTGTATTTGCACGTGCAGGTGCAGCTACATATACGTGCAAGGATTTATTTATTTTTTCTTTGACAAATTGTTTTTAGTGTATTTGGGCCAACGAAGAGGTGGACGTCATGATGATTGCCTATAATAGGGTTGTGATTGAGTTATCGGACAACAGTAGGAAGCCATTGTGTAATGGGCAATAGCTAGCAATGGGGGCCGATACCAATCTGTTTAGCAGCATAGGGTGTGGAGAGGAATGTAGGAGGAGGTGTCTAGTTTCTGTGGTGGGTGACTGTTAGCCAACGTGCGTGCTTGCTTGTGTGCATGTTTTCATCTGATTTATTGCTGCGTATTTGTCGGTACATGTTTGACAGTTACAGTAGCAAAACCACGGGATGTTACCAAGACAGACGTAAACCTGCAGTTGCTGTAAAATCAGTTTTGTCTACTGTGTGTGGAAGTGACAGATCACACATTATTTCATTTAATGGGCATAAAGATACATTCTACATATATATATTTTTTTTGTCGTCAATTAGCTCCATATGTGTGCAGAGGTTGTTTTTTTTTTCTCGTCTAACCATACCTATTAGTGACTATAATTAAATGATGAGGAATAGGTGGGTGGATGGAACAGGAGGCAGACAGAGAAGGGGGCGGCTGGAAAGCGTGATTTAATTTGGTTATGATCTAATTTGCTTTGATTAAAAATGTATGCAAATCCCTCTTAGCATAAGGGATCAGTGAGGAGAGGCGACACCTCTCTTGCTTTTTCTCCCTCTCCCTCTCTCACTCCCGCTGTCACCCCCTCGCCACCCCACCTCCTCCTCCTCTACTTTTAGTCCTCCTTCTCCCTCTGTCTGTGGCCACTAAAGTGAGATGTGTGAATTGGAGAGCGCAATGTGTACATGTGTGCATGTGTTGTTCGAGGTGTGTTCTTTTTTTAAAGCGGCGAGTGGAGCCCACTCACGTTGGGTGTTATTGCACCTCATATCTGTTGGCCGAGTGTCTGCTACAGGCTGGATCTGGGTGTGAGGTGATTCTGTGAGACTCCATGTGTGTGTGTGTGTGTGTGTGTGTGTGTGTGTGTGTGTCTTTGGCCTGACCCCGTCTGCCAGCGAGCCCTGTGTAGGAGTGACTTTGCCAAGCAGCCCATGTTTCCCAGAGGTTGATCCTCCCCACAGCCCAACACTGAAGGTCACATTGCTGAGCAGCATCTCTTCTTTTCATTTTTCTTCTCTATTCTCCATTTCTTGTTGATTTTTCTTTTTTCTTAAACACACACACACACGCACACACACACACACACACACACGCTGCCATACCCTCTACCTCTGTCCAGATTGTCCTCTGTGCTCGCGGCCACAGAAAACCTTCAACCTGAGACACGCGCCTTACATACACTGCACATGTGTACCTGCACCTTGAATGTTTTTTGTGTTTATTTGCCGACTGCTTTTCGTGTTGTGTGTGTGTGTGTGTGTGAGACTCTACTTGTGTATGAGGAGCGGGCCATCTAGGTAACTGCATCTATTTGCATGGGAGCTCAGAGTATTCATGTCACTCTCAATTTCTTCCCGTCTCTGCACTCTCTCTCTCAGCCTGTCACCACTGCCTCTCCAAGTTTACTGTAATGAACTCAGGTTTGCCTCTGTGCTTCCCCTTCTTCTCTCCTCCTCTCGCTCTCTCTTACTCCTCGTCTGACTCCAGCCGGCCAGGCAGCCAGCCAGCCAATCAGCTGGTTAAGCAGACACCCAGGCAACCAGCAGGCTTATTTAGCTGCAGTCGGCCAGGAGGTAGGCCAGTGAGTCATTTAGCCAGCTGTCAGGCCAAGAGAATGACTGGTTAGTTGGTCAGCGTCATCAGGCCGATTAGTCAGTAACCAAACACAGCAACTGTTGAATTAGTTGTTACCTACAGAGATAAAGTACAACAGTGTGAATAGTTTTTCATTAATAATCTTCATTAAGTTTATTTGCAGCACTGAAATTGGGACAGTGGGAGAAAATAATCGCAAAAGTAAAATATACAGTGTTGTCATTTTTCACATTTTTCTTACCTTTGCTGACAAATAAACTTGCCTGACCATATCTGCTTTTACACAGGATCACATGAGAACTCATACTCTGAATACTTCTGGTGGATACCAGATTTTCTGGCTCGTCTACATGTGGCTTTTTTCAAGATAGTAACATATTCAGTTGTAAGTCCCTCAATAGGGAAATTTACAGCATCACAGAATCAAAGTTGATAGCAAAATAGAAAGTTACTGAGGAATATGAATAGGAGGAGATGTATGAAAAATAGAAACAACAAATGAAACCTGAGAGAACGGTTTTGGCTTCTTTTTGCTTGAGAGCTGACAACAAGAAAAGCAGCTCCGTGAGAGTCGAGTCAAACCAGCCACGCCCACAAATATGCTTCTCTTTGAGGCTAACATTTACTAAATTATTAAATTAAATTATTATTTATTTTCAGATGGCCCACTGATGAGAAGAATTGGCTTTAACTAATGACATCAGAATGACTTGTAAAGTCCATTAAAGCCAGATTTTTTTAACTCACTATTTAATGTCACTTGTTTCACTTTTCAGACTTCCATCTTTTATATACTGTATATGGTCTAAATACAGTAAGTCTGTGGAAATACTTGTTGATGTCTGATCTTCTCCAGCTTCACCCATCGTCATGTTTATTCCCATCCTAAACCAGACAGAGAGTCCGTTAGACAGTTTCTTAGATCAGTCTGTCCGTCTGTAAATCAGTCAGCTTATTTACTGAGTCAGTTGGTCAGTCAGTCAGTAACCGAGCCATCCATCCAGTCAGTCAGTTAACTCAGCCAGTCAGCCATGCGGGCCGTGTCTGCTCTCTTACATAAGCAGGGCGACAGATGCTGAATCATCAGCTGCCCGCTGGAATGCTCTCTCTACCCAGAGGGTGCCAGGAGGGAACGCAACACACACACACACACACACACACACACATGCACTCATGAACTCCCTCGAACATATACACACACTCAGTCAACTGTATGCATTCATGCACACATTTCAGCCGCGTGCACGCACGAGCACGCGCGGGGCGTCGTCATGCACTATTTCACATGAGACTCGGTCCTCATGATTGAACTCCAGAGGGGAAGATAGTAGAAGAGAGAGGTTGAGTGCGAGACAAAAAGAGAGTGAGGCTTACAGATAGACTGACAGAGGGTTCAAGAGAAAGAGAGAGAAGAAAGGAGACTGAGATCTTCCCTCAGCTGTCTGTGAGGGTTTTGATGTGGTTTAAAAGGTTTTTCATGTTACGCAACTTTGAAGACGAAGCGTTTGATGTTTAGTTTGCTAGTTTGTTAGCTATTGGATTAATCTCTCTACCTTCTACCTCTCTTTCTCTGCAATTTATCTGATTAGTGCTAGGAGCTTGCGTCACCCTCTCTTTGCCTTTGTCTCGAGCGGTACTCAGAAGGGTGTTTTTCAGTGTCTCTTCAGAAACTTGGCACCTATCATCTATTTATGGGAGAAGCAATTGAAACTGGAATAACGGTCCTATTTGCCTGCCTGTCTAGCCTTTCAAAAACACGACTGAAATGCTGATGGAACAATGACAACTATTTCTCCCTTTTTTTCCCTCTCATCTCCCCCATTTCTCTCACTACCTCTTCCAATCTCGCCTCTCCACGTCCCCTCAGCATGGGTGATTCATTTGTCTCCAACACAATATAGCACAACATGGGCTCGCCACCGTCCATATTGCCACAATACTTATTTGTCGAACGCTGGGGATTTCATAAATGTATTTCCACATTCGCTCCTTCCAGCATTTTCCCTCTCTTGCCCTTCGTCTGTTCCCCTCTTTCACTTATTCCCTTTCCCTGTACAGCAGCGATGCACACTTTCCCAATTCTTCCCCATCTCCCATCTCTCACTCTCTTTTCCATCCCTCTCTTTCTCCCTCTCTCATCAGACGAATGTAAGAATAGAACAGGGGAAGCCCTCTCACCTCTCTCTGCACGTCGGCTAATTAGCATATTCATGAGAGGTGCCATAAATTATACATGAGATCCGGAGGGGAAACAGAGGCAGAAGAATGAGACGCGGACACACATTCTTCTACACACACACACTTGCGCGGGCGTGCACGTGAACACACTCCAATTTTGTGGATGCACACACACACACACACGCCGTAGACACATTCGCACTTTCTCCTCCTCTCGCACCCTCTCTCAATCACGCAGCACAGGCTGAGAGATACAGACAGGTAATTGGTGAGAAAGAGTGTGTGGTACAGTACATTGGCAGTGTGCAGGGGAGACGGCATACACAATATTGAAAGGGAGAAGTAGAAGTCACTCACAGTCAAACAGAAAATGCAGTGCACACACAGGCACAATGCTCAGACTGGCTGTATTTTCCTCCACACTCAAAGGTAAGAGGGTTTAGGCACTAAGTAATGTTAATGCAGCAGTGCTAAAAGGAAACTGTAGGATGGAGAGTTGTTAGATTGAGACAGATTTTCAGGCCGTAGGTTTAAATTATAGCCAATAAGAGGGAATAATGAATGACTTGAAGGTCCCTGGGATTATTCAGAAATGGGGAGCTCAGATAAGATTAGGAAAAGTCAGTGCTTGAATGTAATTGAAGTTCAGCGAGTTGCTGTCTTTAAGATATGTACTGTCCTTCAAACTATACCATATTTGTTTAAAATCCAATTAATGTGTTTTTCTCTCTTACATGATGGATTCCCCAATTTGGAGCCAAGGCTCTGACTCAGCACGCTGACAGATGACTAGACAGTCTTTATCCACATATATCATTATTTGCATATGGTCCAAAATAAATGCGGTGAGATGAAAGCTGACAGGAGACTGGAGCACCTCCAACATTTGTGCTCCTCTGGATGAAAACAGGTTTTCCTTGGATATTGCGCCATCACCTTTATGTGCTTAGTTGTTTTTTTTCCTCCTAATCTAACTAATTACACATTTTTGAAGCTTTTGTGTTGCTTTTATTTTCCTAGATTAGCAAGAGAATATTAATTTGGGAAGTGGATACATTTATTAGCACTTCAATAAGAAACAAATCCACACACCAAAGTGGTTTTGTGGCATGGGAAAAACACGTGTGCTAACATGTAGATAATTTTTTGGGTCATTACAGTTGCTGATGATGCGCAGATGACTACACACCAGTGTTAAGTTCCTTGATGAAGACTATGACAGAAAATATTTGTCAACGAACCTTTTTCATCGACAAAAACTAAATAAAAACTAAACAAGATGAACATGTTAGTGGAGAGATTCATCATTTCTATTCGTTTACTAAAGTGTCTTCGTCATCATGTCTGACTTTTTATTTAGTTTTTATTTAATTTTCATCCATGAAAAAGGTTTGTTGACAATTATTTTTCATCATAGCCTTCGTCAACGAAATTAACGCTGCTACAGACTCCAACATAACCTGAAACATGAAGATATTGATAGCGTCATATTAAACAGATTCTCACTTTTGAGCCTTATAAAGATGAAAAATTAACTAATTAACCCCTTGAACCCCAGGCTATTTTTCAAATTTCCGCCTTACTCTCCATATGCAGTCAGCACCAACTCAGTAACGCGCAAGACAACGAGCGACCGTAGGCTCTATGAATAAGACACTTGGGAGAATTTTGAAATGCAATAACTCTCCTTGTTCCCTTTACCAGTCCAGAGTGAGATCTGAAAAAACATTTTTACTTCTGCTTAATTAAAACTGAAAATTAAAGCTTTGTAACAATGAGTCAGTAAACACTGACGTTACTGAACCTGTTCTGAAATTTTCTAAAATGCAGCTCCAACTAATTTGATGCAAAAGAAATGAAACAGACTCATTTCAGTCACGGTGTGGTCTGTAGGCTGAATGTGCCACACTTCAAAAAATTATTTGGGGATGTATTTTATTAACAGATACATCCTGGTCCTGGAAGAGGGACCTCTAGGGAGGGAAGAGTTATTAAACAGAGTTCTTGTTTGAAGCAAACAGATATCAGATGCTGCATAAAATATCCACTTTCCGACTTAAAAATTTCACATCGGATTCTTTTAGGCAATTTTTGAAACTCTTTGTTGCTCAGCAGCGGACTTGGGAGTCAGGGAATTTGGATGCTTTGGTGCGATCAGCGCTTTATCACACCTGAAAGGCAAAGCATAGCTGATAGGGCAGCAGGCTTCTTCTCACAGGTATAGTAAACAGCAGCCTTGAGAGGCAGTAGATCTACATATCAATTAAAAATAAGCTGGCACAATTTACCTGTGTGTGAATAAAAATAATTTTAATTTAGACACTTTAAAGGAGCAGAAATCCCCATGGCAAAATACAGGTTGGGAGATTATGACATATACTAACAATTCACTCGGATGTTTAAAAATAAAGATCTCATACAACTAAAATGTTAATCTCCAAAAGTCAGAATTCAGCATCATGCAGGATATCATGAAGCAGACTATTATACATTTTATTATAAATGAGCCCATGTACGTGTTGCATCCAAAATGGTAATACATTATATATTGCTAGTTACGGTCATTTGAAAGTAATTAGTTACGTTACAATATTACTGTCTCTGAATTGTACTTTTGCATTACTTTTGTGTTACTTTCACCAAGAAGACTTTTAGACCGTGACTGTGCTCCAATGAAAAATATTACTCCACCTATCTCATTGCCCGCGACTGTGTGGTTTCCATGGCAACAAAAACATTAAACTGGAGTGACACACCCCCACCTGAAATGAAGCATCTCCTGGAGAGTTTATTAAAAGACAGATTTTTGTTTTGGCACCGACACTGGAAAGCTGTTGTCTATATTTAAATAAAAGCGCTAATATAAGTTTATCAGCTGAGTTTAAGATCAGCTGAGTTGTTATGGCACCGCTTAGCTTAAAAATAGTATAATTAACAGTCCATGAAAAAAAAAAAAAATGTTTTCAGCGGATATTCTAGTTAAAGATGATTAAGCTAGCAAAGCAGTTTTGTGTTGCTATGTGCGGTGTTTATTCAGTTTGGGGAAATCACTTCAATGATGCGGTCAGGAATTACCTTGCTGTAATAATGCTGAAAAAAACACCTAATCGGGTTAAAATGCGTTCTAACACACATTACTTGAATTGTAACTGGTATAATAATACATACATTTTATTGGTAATGCATTATATTACTGTGTTACACCAAAATAGTAATATATTACTGTAATGCATTACTGCCAACACTGCATGTAAAATACACATGGTGGGTTAGACTGCAGACTTCATGGCATCACGACCCAGTAGTGACTGTTATGACTGTTATACAAAATGTTCACAAGCAGCTTTTGCACGCAGCACACACACCGACTGATAATTGCAATCTGCACTTAAAAGGTTTGGACTTGCCTCGATAACTTTGTGTAATATAGAAAATTTAATGTATACTGAATCATAATTCTGCTTTTTTTTGAAGACCTGCAAATAGGTGACAGTGTGTGTTGAAACATGCTGCCAAAAAAAAAAAAAAAAAAAATCCTGCACGCTTATATGACAATCATCATTCCACTTCATTTGCATTAAGAAAAATGTGCTTTTAAGGCTGGGGAACTGAGTAGATTAGATTAGGGATAATGCTGTGCAGTGCCGCTTCTCGATCCATATGGCACTTAAACCAGACTTCCAGGCATGACTGGATGATGAAATTTCTATTGAAATGATGCGGATATTGAGGAGTGTAACCACAGCCTGTAGTGAAAGCAAGTGATCTCAGGGTTGCTGCTATACATGACAGTATGTTAAAGTGTGTGATATTACAGCTAAAAGGTTCACCCTCTGGCTTGCATAATGTTCAGTCACCCTTGTAGTTGAAACCCACTCTGTAGCCCCGCAGATAGGCGGTGGGGATCCTGCCATACATGCTTAAGTGCTTACGACAATTAGCTGATTCTGGGTGGTTTGGATCTAATTGAAACACAAGGGATTGAGAGCGATTGAAAGGTTTGCCTCTCCAGTGCAGATGGAGGAGTGTTCATTAACATGTTGCCAGGACTTATCATGTTCAACAAAATTCTTCAGTGTTCGCCCAAGAGAATCTACTGCATCCATCAGTTTCCTGGATTCATTAGTTTACTTGACACATAAACAGAAGCTGTATGTTTCTATATATCCATTCGCTGTCTTTGTTTATGTCAGCGCACACACACTGCATTGTGGGTTTGATATTTTACATGAATATATGTCTCTCTTGGAACATGCATGTTTGTGCACATGGCCTGAAGACTATCGTGAGCATCCGAATTTTGGTTATTTCTTATTTTCAGCCATGTTGGTATACATGTAAGAATGCACTCTTTACTTTTGCAAATGTGAGGAATGAAAATACAAAAATTAAAAACTCGACTTTAAATCAGCTGCAAATACTAGCATATAAGCACTCTCACAGCTCTGGAAGGTGATGATAACTTGTTAGGTGGTTATATTTACGAATATTACTTAGCTACTCCCCTCTGCCCGGTGTGGTTTGGGGTATTTCTGAATTCGGAGCATAATTCCTCTGTCCTCAGGGGGCAACCATAGCGTTCACCCAAAAGCAGTTCTGCCCTTTTTCATGAATATGAATAACTAATTTCCAACGTGTGAGTGTGGGCCTCGATGCCTGCATCCCAATGTGTGCACGCCCGTCTACATCAGTGTGTGTGTGTGTGTGTGTGCTCCCTTAGTGCGGGTGGCAGCAGCTAATATCAGATTACGGATGTAAATTGGCAGAGTGGCTCTCTCTCATTATCACTAATAAGACTATGGCCTTGCTCTCTGCTGCCTCTTTCTCGCTCCCTTTCTCCCTCCCTCTCCTCCCTCTATGGTCGGTTAGATGAGAGAGAGATGAGCTGATATAGAGAGAGGAGGGCCGTTGAAAGTGTGCTCCTGAAAGCAAACGATTTCAAAATGGTCCACGTGTGCATGTGATGACACACATCGATACCACACACACGTAACACAAAGCTCATGCATTGCACACCAACAGCAAAGCAGCAGTCCAGACTATCATTTTCCAGCAGGGGCAGTATCTCTAAAAAATAATGGTCCCAGTCTGTGGTTCTGCAGCTGATTCATAAGAGCAGATTATTCTTATATATAGTAGATCTTCAAATAACATTCGGAGCCTTCATTTACTGCAGGAGATATTACACCACTATTTAAGGCTTGCTTGAATTAGAGGAAATTTAATTGGTCATATTTTCCTATGAGGCCTCAAATTCAACACATCCTTTAACCATTTCAAAATAAAAGCCCACTAACAGCATATCAGTGGTGAGAAAGACTGCATTTCTTCACAAGGCTTTTATTGTGAAATAATTGCAGGCAGGCTTTTCCTCAGGTCTGGCCATTATTTTATTTATATCAACCCTGGCAATTATTATTATACACCTGATTTATATTTGTATACCAGTCTTATTTGAGGAAATAGAGTATATAAAAAATTTTCTGCACCAAAACTTTTCTTTCCTCCATTTTCTTTCTCTGTCACACCTATAAACACACTGTGCAGCGTCTCACGATATTAAATGTAACATGTACACACCCACTCACTGTCACCGTTTCTTCGCATGCCTTTGTCTACACACACAGTTACACATGTATGCACACCGCCATTCTTCACACATCAGTCCAAGGACAGTACACTAAATGAGACAGAGATTTATTTATAGTCACAAAGATATCTGAGGCAGAACTAATGCTCGGTATACAAACTAACACTCAATTATTCTCACTGCTTATTATCACAAATGCACTTCACTTCGTAATCTAAGTAGCAAATCTTTCTATTATACATGCATTTCATCGAGCATATGCTTTAAATCTAACAATGCTAGAAAGAAACACTACTAATGGCTCTGCAGAGTCACAATCAATCATGTAGTTGATTGGAATTATGGAGCTGCTCAGATATACTTTATAATCCTATAAGTCATTCGAACATATGTGTGCACACTTCTTTAGCAACACCCAAGGCACTAGAGTGTGTATGTGTACAAATAAATGTTACTGTTCTGTATTTGTGGACATAAATGTAAGTATATCCAAGCACATGGACTTCGACTGATGCAAAAAATAAAATTGTGTTTTACCGTGTATTAATAACTTTGTTCTAACAAAGAGACTCTCACACACAGAACCAATATACTCAATGAATGAAACCGTATTATTTTTTTTTTCCTCTGTGTTTCTCTCGCTCGCTGTCTCTCCTCTTCCTCCCCGTCTTACTCATCTCTCCGTGGACCACATTCGCTCAGTAATTACATTTCAGCCATTATTCTCGGCTGACATTTCTGTACAGTTAATCATGCCCATTTTGCCATCACGCACAGGTCAAAGTGTGAGTGAATGAGAAGAGGGTAAGTATGAGACGGAGAGAGAGACAGAGAGGGAAAGAGAGAGAGAGAGACTACCTAAAAGGATAAAATTACATGTGAATCATGCATGCCTGCCAGGATGTCTGCTATACATGTCTGAGAGCAGCCTCTTGACTACAGGTTTTATTTCCGCGTATTATTGTCTTTATTTATCCATTTAAAAATGTGTAATTAATCTACGTGTCGCTGTGTACTTGCGTGCACTGCGGATGTGTTTGTGTGTCCCTTGTCATGGTGCAAAATATGAGCAGGGTAATGATGTGCAAAGTGATGATGTGGAGCCACTCACTCACACCAGGAGGGTCACAACCCTTGGCCTTGGATGCACCCTTGAATACACTTGTTTGTGCGTGTGTGTGTGTGTCTATGCGTGTGTTTCAAGTCAATCTGGCTGGCGTCTGCTCACTCCTCGATCCACTGCAGGCCGTCTGCTGTCTTTTATTTCGGTTTTAATGACCTATAAAGGGACTGTTACTTTTTAAATAAACCATAAAGCAAGGGTCATAAAAGGGGAGTGCAATGCTGGGCACAGGCCAAGCGCTGAGAGGACTGTGTGTCTCGCATGCTTGGGTGTGTGTGCATGCGAGCCTGTGCGTGCTGGCATATGTTGCCGGTGCGGCATCAAGCTGAACCTGCAGCCAAGCAGATATCACAGTCTCAGAGAGCTCCAGATCAACTACATGTTAAATGCAAGTCTGTAAAATGATAAACATACATAAGTGGTAACCTTGCTTCACATAAAGATGAGTGGGTGGGTGAGGAGCAGGTCCAAGGCTAGAGCTTTTTTTTTTCGAGCCACTGTCTTAGAGCTGCTGTAGTGGGTGTAGAAAGAAGCGAGCCTGGGGCGGCTTCAGTTGCGCTTCGTACATTGAATAAACCCCTTTCCAACAACTTGTATCACAGAAGACTCTTTTATATTCCCACGACTGACACAGGAAGCTTATGAAAGTGCTTAGAGATGCCGAGAAGTGGTTGAGGCAGGTTCAACCAAGCACTACTGACAGTAATATATGGGTCTTAATAGGTGCATGCTGGTGATATCTGCAGGAGGTGTAATTTCAGTAATGCTCGTG
The DNA here is from genome assembly GCA_900323345.1 of Pseudochromis fuscus. Taxonomy (NCBI): domain Eukaryota; kingdom Metazoa; phylum Chordata; class Actinopteri; family Pseudochromidae; genus Pseudochromis; species Pseudochromis fuscus. The sequence goes on from OOFC01049848.1 coordinate 18,665, forward strand.
ACAGAAAAAAAGCAAAAAAAAAAAGTTTAGAAAACAGTAAAGTGCCTGTCTTAGAAGAAAGGTCTCTGCACCATGCATATTTACGTCTTAGTTAGAGGAATGTGTGGGTGCAAGTCATTGCTCCCTGTCTTTCTCCTCTACCACCTCCTTATGCGCCGCGATTCCAAAGCCGAACATAAAAAAGGGGGGAAAAAAATAATTGCCCGTTTTAGCAGAGTGTAACGTCGAAAATGTGTGTCGCTCATGCAGAGCTTCAAACGGGCTCGCCGAGGAACAGAGAGCAAATCTTAGCACGCCGCGTTTAGGACATCAAACGGGCCGCAATCAACCGCTTCGCAGAGAGGAGGAGGAGGAGGAGGGGGGGGACAGGAGGGGCTCGGAGGTGGTGGCGGCG
>OOFC01049849.1:3806-18020 GCA_900323345.1 Pseudochromis fuscus
CTGTTGACTCCCCTTCCAATAGGAAACAGATGGGAGACCTTTGCTGCGGGCTACTGCCAAATGGAGCAAATTCTCATTACAACGTCTGCAAGCTCTGTTTATTCTCTCCAAGCTTCACCTCCACCCCTTGCACCACTTTGCCATCTGATGTGTTCAACACTTGTTTCCGATGCAGACGTGTCATTTTGATATGCCTCGTTTTGCTGATTGCAGACAATTTATCATCTTTAGCACAAAATGGGAAACAGACATCATCGTTCTGTCGGGCTGCGTAGACTCTCTTTCTTACCTTGCCGCTAGGGCTGGGAAATAAAATGATCTCAATTATTATCATGAAAAAGAAGTTAATGAACTTGTGAGGAGTTCATGATAAATGTGAAATAAAAGAAAGAGACTATAAGGAGAATCAGTTGAACCTGCTGTCTCAATCATTTCTGTCATTTATGTGTTTTATTTAGTATTATGTGGAACCTGTGCAGCACAACATGATGATCTTGACATGAATATTTAACTGTGTTGGCTGCAAAGAGAATTAAGTTAATGTTTCCAAAAGAAATGATTGTTTATGGTCACAAGTTATTTTTATTTCTTTTATTTAGGAGTCAAATCTAAACTGAAAATACTCCTGAAACCTCAAGTTTAGAAGTTCCTGATATATTTTTTATGAACAAACTTAATTTTATGTGTATTATCATTTACCATGAAGTCTGGTGGACATGCTGAATTTGTTTTATGCCTTATTGTCTACACTCAGTGTTTGTTGTTATGTAAATTGAGGGAAAACACAATAGGTTGTCCACTATTATTTACCATGCAAACTGTTGTTTGTGTCTTGTGAAAGTAATTTATCTCCAGATTGTCAGCTTTTTATGAACCAAGAAAACAAATATTTGTCAGAAGCCATCTCCCAGATAATCCATAAAGTTATTAACTGGTTTGTTTGGCTTCAGCTGTGGTTATTAACCATTGGGCCAGGGCTGATCCACCAGACTGTAAGATGTAGTGGGTTGCAGGATGATTTTCCAGGTAGGAAATAAGAAAAAAAAACTTTATTTGCACAGAATTATGTTTATTTTTCTTTAAGTATTACTTCTTTCTCATGGAAACTATAATAAACTATAACCACACCCTTGTAGACAATACAAAACATTCAAAAAAGACCATCTGAAAGGAGGCATCTTTTATTGAATTGAAACTATATTAACATTTCTTCATATTATCATAAATAGACCAAAACATATTAGGGACTGCTGTTAATTACTGAGGTAATGTCAGTGTGTTTTACAGGTTTTAGTTTCCAGACATAGTGAGACTGACCATCTTTACACTTTAACAATATCAAAATCTGCTCCCCTCCGTCCTGACTCATACCAACTATACCCACTAAGTTTTTCTTTTCAATATTACAGTCTATCACAGACAAATCCCCAGCTCTGTTTGAGTCCCCAGTCTGGGAAGCTAGCACTTCGAATGGAATATAAATGACATCATTACGTAATATTCAATCTGTTGCTGCAGCAATATCCTATTCCACAGATAGCCCCCTTCACCACCCTCCCCATATGCTCCTGACTCGTTGGTCTCCTGTTCTTTTTCATGGAGAATATTAAAGAGTTATTAAATTAATCTGTGCTCGCTGGCGCATGTTATTGCAGTGCAGAGATTTGTGGAGTGAATGAAGCCGTTAGGCCGCACCCTAAGCTGATTTATTAAGGGTGCCAGGGAATCACCAAATAGACCTGATAACCTGTTTTATTTTGCATAAGTGAACACTTTCCCTCAAATCCGCTTATGTGTACCCCCCTTCCTCCTCGTCTTTTTTTTTTTTTGTTAGACAAGTTTAGCTTTTTCTTGCGTTTTTCTGTGACCTGAGGCTGTGCAGTGTTATCAGCACAGTCTCTTCGTTAATAGTATTATAAGAGCTAATAATCACAAGTGAGTGAATTGCGTAAGCTGGGCTTGTGCAAAGCATTTCATATGATGTATATGTCTCATACTATGGATTTTATGTGGTCTAGTACTTGGGCTTCAGCTAAAAAAAAAAAAAATCTTTTAGTGGACCATGGGCTGTGAGAGGCAGGAAGAGTTTGTGTGTGTGTGTGTGTGTGTGTGTGTGTGTGTGTGTGTGTTTGTGTGTTTGCTTTATATGTTGTATGAAGCCTGTAGAGGGAAAAACAAGTGATAAGACTCTCCTCCGCAGTGCAGTCGTATGTTTCCAGTTGCAAAATGGGAAGCTTATTGTAGCAATAACAAAACATAACCTAATGGCACAAAAGCCAAAATGTGTTTGGCCGCATTTAATGAACCTTACACGAGATAGTTAATTGGAACTTTACGACTTCACACCGGTGCCTCCTGCCTCACCATCTTTGTCCTTGTCCGGCTGAATGAAGGCAAACAGTGAGGGTGTAAAACAGTTAAAAGACAGTCGAGGGGATAAAGTTGCCCGACATGTGCATGTGTTACGCGCACAGCCAGGCATCTGTGTGTGCTCTCGCCCTGACAGAATCAGCAGATTTAACACCCGCTGATTCCACCCCAGATTCCTAACCTCATTTATCTGAGTGTATGCCAGCAGTGTAGACATTTAATCCAGCGTGAGATTTTTGGGCTCCTTTGGGTCAACAGTTTAGCTGTTGCTTTTTTTTCCAAGCCTCGAGACAAAGTCTGCTTTCAATTATTTCTGCAAAATTGCTTTACAGGGTCCATGCATGATTAAATATTCATTATGTTAAACTAAGCACTTTCTTTGTATATAAATCCATATTAGATTTGGCTGGCAGGCTGCCTGAAGCCACATGAGAAGGATTTCTGGTGCAAAAAAGCCTTGGACCTCCTTAGCAGCTCCTTTCTCCAGGGTTTGTTTGTTTTTGTTCTGGTGTAAATGACAACTTGTTGATATTTTCCTACCTTTTTTGTCCTCCTGGCCGAGCGCACACAGGCCTTTTTCAGCTGGGGGGGAAATGTTGGAATTTAAAGTGGGCATGGGAAAAATAAACAAGTGTGTCAGTTGGTCTGGCGGCAGGGGAGCCGCACTGATCATTCCCAAAAAACTGGAGTGTATTTGAAGAAAAGCTGTTTGTGTATTTATGTGTCTCCAGCGCTACTTGTTTGTGTGTCTGTCTGTGTGTGTACTCTGTGTATGTTTGGAAAACAGAGGGCAGGGGTGAAGAGGGACGCCATTTCATTTCAAATATGACCAGCTTCCCTGAAAATATTTACCTAATATTTTTCTCTTTCCAAGCAAAATTGACCTCTTTGATTGCTCCAAAGACCTCATGGAAAATAAATTCAGGAGTATTTGAAATTCCTGAGTGGATTCGCCAGGGCTACCTAGCGTGAGCCCGTGTTTATTTGTTTTCCGACTGCAGGATGGATCAGGGTCGTGTTGACTCAGAAGGTATTTGGTTTGTCTTCTGTTACAGACATCATGAAGGGGCTCTTACTGCAAATGGTCAGAAATAGGACAAACCTGAAGCAGCTGTGTCCTCTTGTTTTATTAGAAAGACAAAAAAATGTACTTGTCTCTCTGCCAAGTAATATGTTCTAAAATTTGCTACTGTGGTATTGCTTCTTATATGGCTTTTTCGTCGTTATTTTCACTAAACCAGCGTCCAATAAGTGCATCCACTTTTCTCGCGTTCTTGCCTTTGGCAGTGCAACCTGTCCCGCTTGGTTTGGAGCGCGGCTGCTTGTAAGCGGCTGAGGAATGCATATCATTCTTGAATGAATTGGACAGACGCAGACCGCAGAAAGAGAGAGCCTGGTGCTCTGTAGAATAACATCTGAAGAAAGGGGAAAATTTAATAGCAGAAGCTCCACGCTCCATCCGCATGAGAGGCCTGCAGAGGGGACGGCATGGACGGCTGTGGGGCTGTAGGACGACCATGCATATATTCTGTGGGTGGCCTAACACATAGAGACCCATAGAGTGTGTGTCTCTGTGTGTGTGTGTGTGGTTCTTGTAACTTAACACTTTCCCTCCGTCTCACAGCACTAGCATTATACGTTCCCCCTCCCAGTAAAACACAGTGTTACACTTATTATTACTTAGATAATGACCCTGCACCAACACACACCACGATTGACTCTTTGTAATGTGAGTGCATCTCTACAAAAAACACAGGGTGCACATATAAAACATAAGGCTGCTCAGACTCACCACATACACCACATTGTTTCATCCCTACATTATTTACTTATTGCTTTTGAAGGGTAGTATTGTAAATGTGTTGCGCCCTGTTATTACAGTACAGCCATTCTCCTTAAAGATAAACTGAAGCGCTGTAGTTTGACATTATTACTTCTGTTTTATTTTTAATTCTACTAAATTATATGTTTTTTTTGTTTATGAGGCGAGGTCACCAACAGTCACCAGTCATAGAAACCTATTATACAATACCAGGATTAATTATCAAGAGAAGTAATGTTATCAGAGTCAGGAGAAACTTTTGCTTCTCTTTTTATATCTTTATAAAACTACCGTGTAATTTGTTAATTAACTTTGCACCATCTGACTTAAGTGTCATGATGTTTGGTCAGAATCTTATTAAATCCTTTTCAGTGCTCACTCTGTGTTTTAGGCAGGATACCTTAAACTACCGTATTTTCCGGACTATAAGCCGCTACTTTTTTCCGACGCTTTGAACTTAAACACCGGTGTTTCTCGTGTATCAGAGGCACAAAGCTCGTTGGCTTTTTATAAGCTTGCAACCTCCGTGCTGCCGATACATTTAGCGTTGTCACATCAGACCCAGTCAGAGTGGATGATATAAAACAGTTCGAATAAATGCAGTAGCGGCTCATAGACAGGTGCGGTCCGGAAAATACGGTAAACTAAACTGAACTGTAAGCATTATGTCCAACACAATCAGAATATCTTTGTAAAAATGAGTGAAAACTAGACTTTAAACATGTACAGTGTGTCTCCTCAGCAAACAGAAACTTCCTGCTAGGATCTACAGTCCACCTTCGTGCCAACAAAGTGTGGTTTTCACTTAGCAATGCAACAACAATAAGAGAACACAGCAGGATAGAGTATGGTGGTACTGGTGGTTTGTCTTTCCATTAAGGTTTATTACAAACATTTAGGATGTTGCACAGCTGGAGAAATGTTAATATTGTTATTATTGAAATACGTGTGTTTGAACTGAGAATCACTAGAGTTGATAAATACTAGTCACTTTTACATAGACTCTGTCCTGTCCTTTTATTCTGTGTCCAATCAAGCGTTGTGATCTGGGTCCAACATGAAACCCTACTCACAGGATATGACTGGCACCTGGAATGAAGAGGGCAAATGGAGAACAATGGAGGAACAAGAGCTTCTCCATTATGAGAATTAATCTAATCTCAGCTCGGAGCGGCGAGCGGGCTTTGTTAATGGGGCTTGTACGGTCAATTATCTTAATTGTTCCATTTACAGAACCTGCTGCATGTTTCAGGAGCAGGCGCTGGAACTTGAGGGATGAGCTCAATCACTCTCCATAATTGTAATTGTCAATAGATTCACTTATGAATGTCAGGGTGTCCATAAGGAGGATGAGGGTAATCGCAGGTCGTTTGGGGGTGGGGGCTGGGAGGACGAGAAGCAGCTGGAGGTTCAGTTTGATCAGTTCTGACCTACAGTGAAACATTACTATGTGTGGAGTAGGGCTGCAGCTATCGATTATTGTAGTAATCGAGTATTCTATCAATATTTCTATGGAGTAATCGTATAAGAAATGCTTATTAAGAAGTACTAGCTGAATCCCTGACGATGGTATGCTTCCCGTTAATGTGGTATTTTAAGCTGGAAGTGCTTTGGCGAAAAGAAAACTCCTTCCTGCAGAGTGTGTATAATACTTTGTCAGTCGACTGTTCAGTGAGGGCTAACGTGCTGTTTCGCGTTTTCACCCAAAAAAAAAGGCAAAAACCAAAAACGTGCTCTCTGGCATCTTCAGTTTTTATCAGGTGGTTCCACTGGCCAATTGCGTTGCGCGACGGCAACTCTACTTGGACAAACTGCCACTTCTTCTTCTTCTGTTTGTTTTACACTGGTTGGAACTTTGTTGCTCATTACCGCCACCTAGCTAATCCTCTGGATAAACACTAGTCTGTGATCAAACGCCGCTTCGATTCGAGGATTTTTCCTAATCGAGTTATTCGAGGAATCGTTTCAGCCCTACTGTTTATGCAACCAAGCCTGTCAATCAAACAAGCCACGCCCTCAAACCTACCTCTCTTTGATGCCTATAATCTACTTAATTATGGTATGAATCCCAGTTTTGAAGTGAACACATTTTTCGTTACAGTTACAGCGTTTGTTCGTCACCATCTTGATTTATTTGGAGCCATAAATGACTTAGTGTGAAATTATTTTCAGATGAGCCACCAGGACACTGATAAGAAGAAGTGACTTTAGCGAATGGCATCAAAATAACTTGTGGAGGAAATGTATTAAGTGAGTATTTCATGAGAATCGAATGATTGACAACGAAACTGAATGGAGGTCTATGGGCTTCACTTTCAAAATGTCCAGTTTTTTATACACTCTCTGTGGAAACCTAGATTGACAAGTCCAATCCCCACCTCCTCTTTCACCTCCATATGGCCAGCCGATCACATTGCTACGTGGGAGTGAATGTCTGCTTTGGAAAGTTGTAGACAATGGGCGACACAAACCCATTGCTATCCGAGGTCTAAAAGGGATTTTGCTCAGGGATTTTCTTAGGGATCAGAAGAGATGTGTGATGGCATCGTGCCAATTTGCATATCAAAGCGTGGTAGATTAAGGTAGCTGATTTTTTTTTTACTGTCTGTACATACAACCAGCTGCTTCGGAGTCAGTACAAGATGCTTCTTAATCACAAGGTCTGTCGCCGGGATGGGACACTGTAGATACAGGAAAAACTACTGTGAACTGTACTTGATGTGAACACTGACTGTATCTTTATAGTGTGATCATTAGTTTTAATTACTTCGACTTCACTGAGAAATCAGGGTTTGATCGTCGGTCTCCAGGAAGTTTCCACATAAACAAAAGTTGAACTAGTTAATGACTACATGTGAGGTTCTAGTCATTGAAGCTCTTAACTGTATCCTTCAATATCACACTAATATAAATAAAGGGTTTGGATGGACTAATGAGAAAAAGGTTAAGTGCAAAATAATGCAAAACCCGGTTAATAACGCCCAATATGGCACTTTGGTTTTAAACAAGTCTCCCATTACGCTGCAAACACAATGTTGCAAATGCATGCAGAGTTTTCTGGGCTCACAATATCGGTTTGTCACAATTTTATCCAACTAGTAGAAGTGTCACTTCCAAATGAGAAGTAATGTACTCCTATTCCCCGGAAAAAAATAAATATTGCAGCGTCCTGGCCGACCACTTCTTCTATCCAAATAATTTGAAGTTCCCCTCCAGATCTGACAATGCAAATTATAAGTTCAACTCCTGCCTCTGCTGGCTAATGATGTGGCGGCGGCGGTTCATTTACAGCGAGCTGTTCAAAGGCGCGAGAAAACGACACCTCGGAAATAAACTAAACAGTTTCAAACAAGAGTTTTAAAAGGAAGTTAGACATCTAAGCATTAAACATACGGTCCTATACCTTTTCTACTTTCTACAAACATACTGAAAGGTAGACTAGAAGTGCTACTTGGGCATTGAAGTTATTGCCATTGCATATTTTTGTGGGGCATGACTGTTTTATTTAGGCCATTCATCTTGTTGTATAGAAAACCATTATTTACGCCATTCCCCCATCACAAGCTAATCTCCTAAAGGGTGAGATTTATACCTATGAAAGGAACCACTATCCACATGAGAATTAGTCAGAATGGCAAATGGTATATCACCTCTGTCTGACATTAACGTATCACCAGCCCTAGATGTACAGAAAAAGCAGCCATATGTTAAATAACTTGTAGCTAATGTGTTGTGTCTGGTGTTGTGATGCTTATTCTCCATCTCCTTTTGAGCTCCGACGGTTGAATGTCCATACATCTGTCCTTAAAACGATGATAAAAAGCTAACGTGCATGCCTAAGGTGCACAGCAACCTCTGGGTATAGCAATTTTATCCCCAGCCGACAATAAAGGGGAAGATGAACTGTGTCGACACTGTGGCAGCACCCAGGTGATTTTCCACAGATAAAGGCACATTTTCTGGTTCAGATCTGGTTCAGAACACGATGATATGAAGCTTATTTCAGTGCAAAAGCTCAGAGCGGCATTGTGTGATTCTACAGATCTGGTCGTCTATTCATCACCAACAGGGCAGCTTGTGGTTTTTATCTCTTGACATCACCCAGATGGAGTGTCAGTCCTCTGCTGAACTCTCCTATAATATCTCTTTTTTATTTAGGATATATTTTACAGAGGAGAGGTCAAAGGACCAATGGAAAAAAATAAAAAAAAACGCCACTCATGCAATCAAGAAGTTACCCTCCTTCTTATGTCTGCTCCTCTTTGGATTGCAACTCACAAATCCTTTACTTGTCAGTGCTAGCAACAGCTTACCAACCCTTCATGCCACTTCAAAAGCAGCTATCTTTTTGAAGTTGGCATGCGGTGGCATTTCGAAGCCGAGGAGTTAGTTCATCCCGCAGTCGTAAACCGTCACATCTGCAGCAACGACGCCGTTTGATTAGGCTAATGTCATTGATTATGACAACATGCAGAGTGATTTAGAGAGGGGGGAGGTGGGGGGAGGGGAGTGGACAAAAACACAAGGATGGCTCCACATGAGAGGTGTTTTTAACATTTCTGTCAGGGCGTTGGTTTGAAAAAAAAAAAATCACAAATTTTTGGAGGAGATAGTGTGAGAATTAGCTGTAGCTGTGGGCAGTGGGATAGGAAACGAATGGCGGGAAGAGCGAGAGGCTGGAAAGTGTGTCAGAACATTACAACGCTGCCTTCTGAATCCCGCTGTGCCCTGGTCTCCTAAACCCCATGCAGTATAAATCAGATGGATGGAAAATGAATGAATGAGGTGACAGAAAACACGTGGGCAGGCCTTTGCAAGCTCCACCATTTCTGAGCTAGTGTGCAGGAGGAAGAAGGGCGAGCGGCTGTGGCTGCCTCCCCTCGTGTGACAGCTCTCTGCTCGCTCTCCTGTGAGCCATACTCTGCTCTGCTTTGGGCACGGTGACACACTCGTGTGTCGCGCGCGCTCGTGCGTAGACACCCGCTGGATCTGCCTTTTTTTTGGATGGGGGGCGGGTGTACAATTGCGCAGATACGCACACATACAGGGGGAGTGACAGGCGACTGAGACAGCTCAGGGCCCCCAGCAGGACTCGCAGAGGCGGTGTGCCAAGTCATAGCCTCTACTCTGTTCCACCTCAGCAGTGTGCCTTGAGAGGGGCCTCGGTGACACACCACTCACTATAGATAATATATGAGTAGCTATGTGATACTAGCAAATAAGTACATTATGTTCCTGTCAGCACCTCACAGGTGAGGATCACAGCAATGCCCTCAATCATCAACAAATTAAGTCCTCCTATATACACACTGTATAGGCTAACCTGTGTGCATAAAAAATTTACATAAAGAGCCACTATGTATACGCACACAATAAAAACGCATTTGCATATGCGGCATGCTTTTATACATATTGCATGCGTAATCGTTTTTGGCAGCACATGTAAACAGCTCCACCTCCACGTTTAAAGAAACAGTCGGACGTTTCGGGTTGATTGTCGTCAAACACACAGTCATGAGAGATTTAGTATTGTAATGTTGTATCTCCATGTGTCCTGGATGTGCTTAGCCATGCATAGCCAGGAAGGTGTTGATTGTCCTTATATATATCTAATGGAAAAATTTTAAAATAATATGTAAACCTGCAGTCTAGACAAATTATGAGCAATTTCTTCTATTTCTTGGCATCATTTTAGGAAATTTTCTCATGCAAAATATGTAAATCTACATCAGCAGCCGGGTCTCAAAAATGAGGGATTAAAAAAAAAAAAAAAAAAAAAGTGCAATACCACTGATGGCCACAAGATGCTGCCTCCAAAAAGCTCCAATTGACTTGATTTAAAAAAAGCTTCAAAAAGAGGGAGATTTAGGGGCGTGGTTAGTTTGACTGGCAGCTCTGGGCTCCAATGATTTACAGGTGGCTTGAACTCGAGTTTCATTCAAAGGGTCAGACCCGCTTCCCTTTATACCAAATATGGTCACTTCTGACATCAATAGCTTCGTCCATTGTATATACAGTCTATGGTGCAATGTGTTAATGCATTATCTACAATGCAACAATGTCTACATGATGAAACAGTTTGGTGGAGATCACTGGATACAATTCATAAATATAACAATAACATATTGGTACTTCAGCGCAAGCTAGCAGTCAACTGGATGATTTTATGTATATACGTACTGTTTGTCATTTTAAAGTGAAATTAGACGATGTTATTGTATACAATATAGGAAGTGAATTATAAATGAGTGTGCATTATAAAGTTCTCCAAAGGTTTTCATTTTTTATCTCTTCCTCACTGTTTAAGAAAATACATTAAAAAAATAAGCACAATCAAATTCAAACAATCACAAACTGCATGTATTAGGCTCATTGAGACCCAGGGTGGTGGTTGTGGACGTAAACCTTGAAAACAGAGCTGATTAATTATGGCTGATTAAACTGTTTGAAGGATTAAAACATAAAAATGATTTGGCAACACGAGGCAGTACTGTTCGAAGATACCCTGTGGAGAGTTCACTGTAAACAAACTGTTTTATTTGCATGCAACATTTATCACCAAAAATCGTCTTGCTACCTTAAGGTCTTACATGTTGAACACATTTTTTTTAACAATGTTGAAATGCTGTGTTTTAAACATTTCAGACTACTGGGGAAAAAATGCTCAGCCTTGCTTCTTCCTGTAAGCCTCTCCTCACTGCAACAATTGGGGTGAGATCTTGCACCAGGACAACATTAGCGGTGAAAATAGAGTATTAGTTATTTGCTCGGATACATTTGGTCTGCAGGTCATTTCAATCCAGCCGGGTCAGCCTTCCTATTACCCTATTGTTGACTTTATGTTGCGATTGGCTGGAGTTTTTCTGGACCGGGTTTAACTATTTAAAACGGTGATGAAAAGTGTGGGCCTCAGCTCTTCTGTAAAACATTTTCACAAAACTTGTCTCAACTTAAATTAGACAAGATCATGTAAAAGTGTCATCAACAAGAAAGCACTGAGATACCCCTTTTCCACCAGGAGGAACCAGGTGCTAGTTCGGTGCTGGTGCTGGAGCTGCTGCTTAGTTGGTTCAGATGTCGTTCATCACAAGAACTGGTTTGCCAAGAGCCACCGTAAAACGTAAATACATCACTGTATATGCCACTGTTTTAGTCTTTTTTGACCTACCACTGCTGCTGCGTCCCCACTCTTTCTTATGCCAGTAGTCTTTATTGAGTTTTTACAGTTAATTACAGGGCTGCAGCCACCTCCTGCAAAATCCTCTCGAAGACCCGCTTGGTCCTAGAGGCCCCCGCTAACGTTCCCTGGACTTTCGTTGAAGACCACAGTGCCAGGAAGCTCTGGGTCTCTCCCTCAGACCACTGCTGCTTTAATGTAGCGTCCATATTTAGTTGATTTCACTGTTCTACTACACTACTCGCTAGCTCTTGTTTTACACGTCATGATAACCCCGCCCCCAGCCACTGATTTAGTCGTTGCCTTGTTGGTGCTTAGCTCTGGCCCAGCAAAGAGTTGGTGCTTATGTGGTAGAAACACAAACTGGTGCTAAGTCAGGTGCTGGCTCTGGACTAGCACTGGAACTAGCTTGATGGAAAAGGGGTACGGGAGCACAAACGTCCGCCAAGGCATACTCCAGCTGTACTGATGCTATACAAACACTGTTGCCCTCTTGTGGTGAAACAGCAACACTTGCTAAAACATTAGAAGAGATTTTTTTTCATAGTTTTTCATAACTTTTTCACAACCAACTGACAGGAAAGGTAATAATCCATTTTAATAGACAGAAACATTCATACAATTGTTCATTGGCACTCATCCATTCAGCTTACCCTAAATGTGTTATCCCAATCCCATTCCACTGGTGTCCAGCTCCTGCAGGGAAAACCACATAGTTTCAGAAAAATTATCACAATTATCTGGCAACAGAAGAGAGGAAAGTCTTACTTTGAGATAGCAAAGCTCCTTGGCATCCTTAAATGTGCTGCAGCCAGGGTACAGTACATTTGTTCTGACTGGTGTTTTTATGATCTCGGTGTCTTTTCGAGCAAGGACAAATTGGAATTTGATCAAATAAAAGACACACTGGAGGGAGAAAGAAAGAGTTTTTTGCTTATTATCTCTATTTTATGAGTTATTGGGTGGATATAAGTAAAATCAAAATAGCACTGTGCACATGAGCTACGCTGATAGCTGCCTGAAGGAGCTGGGGCAAATAATATATTGGTTTTTAAAGGAATCAAATGAGTCTCCACAGAAGTCTGTCCAAGATTAGGAGGACATTTGTATACCTCCTTAGGGAAATCCTTACACTCATTAATCAGCAGAGGATCTAAAGTTAAAATGTGCCAGTGTTTTAAGATTGTTGCTTCATCCTTTCCTGGTATTACCGCTAGCATTCGGGGACCATTGTCTGGGGGATGTTTTGCCCTTTTCGAAACACTCATCAGGGTCATTTGAGTGAATCTCGCAGCTCTGTTGCATCCATCTGGGTAGGCTCTTTGTCAGAATTTGTATTCCATCTCATCAGCTTGTCTTTCAACGTCTACTCTTTTGTGCATATTCATCTAATGTGACTAAACTGACTAATACAGCCAGCCTCTTGTTCAAGGGCAATGGGTGGAAAGAATGGCACAAGCATTCATCAGTCTCCTTCCTGAAGAGGTTTCGACCAGTGCGTCGCCTACCTGCGTTATTAAAAAAGAAAATGTCACGTCCGCTCATGAAACCCATGTTCATGCCTATCAGTAGATGCCTGATTGAAATAGTATATCATGAGTCTATCATGTAATATTGGCAGTGTATAATGATCTAGAGTCCACATTTCAGGCAGTTTTACTTCCTGACTTCTTTTAAATTTTACTTTAGATGAATTATTTTCATGAATAATATCCAGGGAAAACAAGCAATAGCGTAACACACCACACAAAGCCCACTTGAGGTTTCAGTGAGATGAAGTAATATCTTAATGAGGCACAAGACGTCACGATCCATCTGATTCAGTTCATCAGGTGAGTCAGTGGTCGCCCACGTTGTTATTAAAAAGAAGTACAGGCTCAGGGAAAGGAGGAACAATCAGGTGTTTGTAGGCAGTGCTGACCAGTTGGTGGACATGATGGAGACTGAAATAGTTTCAAGTAGTTTGGTTCAAACTTTAGTGGTCACTGGATTTGTAGTTGTTTATTTAGAGGCTGCACAACCACAACGACAATAATCATGACACATTATTAAATTAACAGACACTGGTGCAATGTTATGCAGTGATTGTGTTTCTAGTTCAGTTGTTTTGTCAGTCCCAATTTCAGTTTAAACCTTCCTCCTCCTCCTTCTTCTTCTACTTCTTCCTTGTCTTTCTTCTTCGTCTTCTTCTCCTTCTTCTTCTACTTCTTCTTGTCCTTGTTTTACTTCTCCTTCTTCTTCTTCTCCTTCTTCTTCTTCTTCTTCTACTTCTTCTTGTCCTTGTTTTACTTCTACTTCTTCTTCTTCTTCTCCTTCTTCTTCTTCTACTTCTTCTTGTCCTTGTTTTACTTCTACTTCTTCTTCTTCTCCTTCTTTTTCTTCTTCTTCTTCTTCTTCTTCTTGTCCTTGTTTTACTTCTACTTCTTCTTCTCCATCTTCTTCTTCTTCCTTGTCTTTCTTCTTCTTCTCCTTCTTCTTCTACTTCTTCCTTGTCTTTCTTCTTCTCCTTCTCCTTCTCCTTCTTCTTCTTCTACTTCTTCTTGTCCTTGTTTTACTTCTACTTCTTCTTCTTCTCTTCTTCTTCTTCTTCTACTTCTTCTTGTCCTTGTTTTACTTCTTCTTCTTCTTCTCCATCTTCTTCTTCTTCCTTGTCTTTCTTCTTCTTCTCCATCTTCTTCTTCTTCCTTGTCTTTCTTCTTCTTCTCCTTCTTCTTCTACTTCTTCCTCTTCTCTTCTTCTTCTTCTTCTACTTCTTCTTGTCCTTGTTTTACTTCTACTTCTTCTTCTTCTCCTTCTTCTTCTTCTTCTACTTCTTCTTGTCCTTGTTTTACCTCTACTTCTTCTT
>OOFC01049850.1:6680-17967 GCA_900323345.1 Pseudochromis fuscus
CACACACACACACACACACACACACACACACACACACACACACACAGACCGAGCCTCAGAGGCCAGCAGGAGGTCGATTAGTCAGTCCTGATAAATTGAAACATGGCTTTAGAGGAGTGCTCTGGTGCCCTGGTAAAAGCATTAAAAATGCAAAGCAGGGCCCTTTTAGCTGCTGCCATTGCACGCCTTGCATTTGAAGATAAATGCCGCACTGAAGTGCCTCGGCCGAGTAGCTGTGTGGCTGCGAGAGAAAAAAAAAAAATCAGAGGCTGCTTAATCCCTGAGAGCTCCAGCAGGGTCCTCGGCACTTGTCTGGGCCCAGAGTTTCCAAACCTGAACAGAAAAACACATTAACCCAGGCTGCCACTGCTATTTCCCAGACAGATAGAGAGCAGCGAGCGGAGAAGTGACTGAGAACACTCCTTTCTTCTTTGTTCCTTCCTCTATTGGTAACAGACACTGCAGTTGGTGGTCCTGGCTCTGCTGTGATTCACAGCAGAAGAAAACTCCCCTGAGTCCCAGGTGAGAGGACCTGGGTCACATATTGACTGAGGAAAAATCAAAGGAGCAGCGGTAGGCGAGCCACCGCCCCTTCTCCAGCACTGAGCTGTCAGGTATCAATCTGGAGGGTTTCTCAGATAAGCAGGATCCAGTGAAGGGTGGACAGGAGGTGCTGGTCCCACTCACATGAGTTATAGAAGGACCAATATGACAGCAGTCTGGTGTGAAATGTGTTACTTATTAGTTGGACCTGCATCATGTTGGAGAAAATGCAGTGAAAATCAAGCTGTGAAGATTCCTTCCAGTGTCATGTGCATGGACAATTATGGCTTCAGAAGCAGAAACACATGAGCATCACAACAGAGGAGAGCTTTCAGTGCTGTGTGATTTTCTACCACTGTTCTTTGATCCAGTTTCTCCTTGAAAGGACATAAAGTGATCTCTAATGTCTTCTGGTGATCAGCAAAAATAGCAACACTAAAATAGTTTTCTCATGCACCCCATCTTTATGCTAAGCTAGGCTAAACGCATCCAGATCAAACAGTAACCTCCGGGTCTGACAAATGAAGCCAACAGGAACTATAACAAACTTCAGTTCCTCAAGAAGCCACGCCCCCCCATGTTGAAACTTTACAGCAAAAACAAACATGCATCAGATCCACCCATAGACTGTATATGGAAAATGCACAAAGCCATCATGTCTCAAACATGAGGCCACTGCACATATGCAAAAAGTCGTTACAGCCCACACAGCCACTAGGTGCTGCTCCAACTGACTTCAATTCAAAAATCCTCAATTTCAATCCTGAAATATTCAGTCAATACATTTTCTCCACAAGTCATCCTGATGTCATTAGATAAAGTCAACTCTTCTTCTCAGAGATCTGGTGGGAGGAGTTAGGGGCGGGGCTAGTCTGATTAACAAGTCTGCTCTCCCATGAGAACAGACCTGAACTCCAGTCTCATTCATATTGGATGGTGTCCTTAGGTTCAAAGGTCAGATCTGCCTCCTCACTCCTCCCTTCATATCCAAATATGGTCACTTCTGGCTCCCACATTGTTCAAATGCTGGCTTCAAAATGCAAATCTACAAACCAGCAGGCGACATCACTACCTTCATATATTCTATACACAGTCTGTGGATGCAAGAATAAATGAATACTCATAAGTTACTGTCTTCACTGACACATGAAGGTTGATGCTTCAGAATAAATAAATAAATAAATAAATAAATAAATAAATGTTCCCATGTATTTGGTTAGTGTGACAGAATACATTGTATTTCTGTTGCATAACAGTGGTAGATTAAACAGCTTAAGCACTTTTTTTAATCACCTACCTTTTTTTCTGAGATTGCAAAATATTCCCTTGTTCTGATAACGTCAGCCTTAAACTAGCCTCCGAACAACTCCAGGAAACATTAACACTTCTCCGCCTTTTACAACTCCTACACTGAACCATGAAGGCAGAGCAAACTAAACTGAGTGTTTCTTTATTCACTACAATTGGGGAGAGTTTTTGGAGTCAGTGACAGCACAGACACACTGTAGGAAACCTACTTGTTTTAATTATTTCCAACCCGGCTTTTTCCTTCCCTTTCTTACCTCTGATCAAGTAAATGTGATGCAACAAAGGATGATATGTACTAAAATATTTTCAGTTGAGGCCGATGCGTCCAGCCCCAGCTCTAGCCAGGGAAAACCCACAACTCTGCTCCAGCCCTTCCTTTCTGCATTCTGGTTCTGTGCTCAGGGAAACATTGTGATAACCTTAAGAAGAGCTGGAGATTAATGAAGTTAAATATTGGTCAATACAGATCTATCAATTAGCCAACAGTAACATCGGTCACACTCTCATTAGAGTGGAGAGAAGCGCATGCAAACTTTCACTCATTTTAGCTGCTTCTGTTTTATTCTACATTTCCAGTGTGTCCGTACACACCGTGCCTCTCACTTGATGTTTTTTGGGCTCCGGTGACATCTCCTGTGGGATGAATTTGATTGGGCCTTTAATCTGCCTCCTGGACCTCTTGGTGCCATCAGGCAACGTCTCCATGGCGATATCAGCTTCATCGCTGCTGGCCTGGTCGCACTCGGAGCATTGCCTAAGGAAAAAGAAGAGAAATCCTCTCACTGAACTGTATTGATTTTATTATCACACACTCCAATCTTCAATCTTCACTGTAAGGAAAAAAAAACTTCCATTCATGGTTCATTCTGATCAAAAGCTGAAAAAACACCAGCAACACAATAGAGTGGCCCAAACTCTGTGTGTCAACATTTTTAAGGCTTTCTGATCTTTTTTTTTTTTTGGTGAATTCCTGTTTAAGTAGCATTACAGCTAAATGTTAAGCATGATTAAAGACATGGCCGCTCTGAGTGGCAGGTTAGATCTGCCTCCCCACTTCTCCTTTTGCCCACATATGATGATTTCTGACCAATCCTGAAGCCCAACTCTTCAAAACACAACGTCCCTCCTTCATATCCAGTGAAGAGTTGAAACCGCCTCTCATCTTCTTCAGCTTCTGGATTAGACTGCATCTGAGCTGTATCTAACAAACTGACTGCACACTGAGTGTGGAGCATTTAATGTTTAACATTTTAGGAGACAGCAGTATACCATTAGAGGACACTGGGATCTGCAGTTAATCACCAGCTCCTGCATTTCAGCATTTGAAAAAAGTCAGACCTGATGACAGACATCAGAGCTTTGCTGCATGAAGTCAAGGTTTCAGCAGGGAACTGATGGTGGTTCTGATCAGGAGCTTCTGCCTCCTCTGTTTGTTGTGATGAAGAGCACTGTGCCTGTGGTCTTGGTGGCTGTCTGTATATCACCAGCTCTGCAATTAACTCAGACTCTGCATCCACACACTTTTATCATTCAAATGGTTTCTAATTTTCAACCAATAAAGCAAAAGGGGCTTCACGCTCATTTCATTCAGAATTTAAATGAATGACTCCAGTCGCAGACAGATTGTGTTACACAAACACACACCAGCTGTATCTCTTCATTTCTTCCATTTAAAGGGGAAAGAGGGAAAGAGGGAAAGAGGGAAAGCTACTTCTGTGCTGTGGAAGAAGCAGTTCACTATCATATGTGGAAAAACAGATGCATTAAAAGCTCCTCTCCAGATAAGGGGACTGCAGTTGTTGAGAGAAGAGACTGTGACATTTCCACCATCTCTGCATCTGTCATCTGATAATCCTGCTGCCACCGACTGGCCTCAAATGTCACGAGGAATATGAATAAACAAACTCTCTATCCTAACACGTCTGGGCTCCTACAATCACAGGAGGAATTTAAGAGGCCTCCCATATTCACATCTACCATTAGGAATGTGTTTATTGAGGCTGTATCAACTAGGACTGCCAAATTCTATTTTTTCTTTAAGCCTAAAGTCTATATTTATTCAATGGTGGATAATCAAATGTGCAATCTTAACAAAGTCACTGGATTGGTGGAGCTCGCTGGTCTTTTCTGTTCATGTTTATTGACATATATAAATATATATACTTAGAGTCTATAAAAACACACTCATCCTTTCTGTGCAGACGACTGATGGTGGTGAGATGACACCAAGTTGTAGCTACTTGTCTGGCGCTTCAGCCTGTCTGTAGCATCCCCATGCCATCTGCCACATTCAAAATCTCAGCTCAAAATTCTCGATCCAATATTGGACTAACCAAATGAGCAAAATACTGGTTATTTTGCTCATTTGGTTAGTCCAATATTGGATCGAGAATTTTGAGCTGAGATTTTGGGTGTGGCACCATCATGTGATGCACACATGAGTTAACTAAACAAACACCAGCCCGTCCCATTAAGGTTTAGGTTGCTATTCACACCTGTAACATGGAAATCATCCTGAAATTCTGAAATTCACACCATTAGGAACGTGTGTGTTTTTATTGATGCTAAGTATATAATCATACTATACATGCAGAGGGGAAAAACCCTTCTTGAACCATGTAGTTACTCTACTGCTTTTCACTACAGGGGCTTCAAAGGTAAACAGATGTCATGGCAGTGATGTCACAGTGTTTTAAGGAGTTTGCATGTGAATGTTGCATTTTGGGTTTTGGAGTCATACTGCTGTTATTGCTTTTTATTCATATTAACATATAATTCATCCCCTCTTGTTCTTGCCCAGCCGGTATTTGCTCATATTCACCACAACCTCTGTCAGTAATCAGAGACCCAGCTTTAACTGACCACTGGTTTTTATTTGAGGAAATACGGTAACTGTATGATTCCATACATTTGATGTCTGGAAGTAGTTACTTGGGTAAAACAAAGTTAGCAATTGAATCATGCTGTGTTGACATATTGTGGAAGTGAATGTGTATTTACCACAATGATATGTGAGTGTAGGGCTCCTCCTGAATGCCTCTATGAGCATAAGCTTACAGGGTTTCTGGGCTGTATGATTCCTGATGTGCTGATGTCAGTGTACTCCACATGATGTCCAGTGGAGAGGGTGAAGGTGCCAGTCTCCCATGTACATCCCACACCTGACGCACCTCCCACCCACATGTCTCTTACCAATAGCTGTTCTTGGTCTTCTTGGGCATTCGTGTGAGTGGCGGCTCGAGGCAGCCCAGGTGGTAGTAGAGCTTGCAGGTGTCACACAGCACCAGCAAATGTTGGTCCTGGTTTTTCTTACAGATGCCACAGCTGCAGGAATACATTGTGTGAAAAAAACACTGTTTCTCATATTACTATACATTGGACGTGTCAATTTTTGCATTTGTATTTTTAAATTATTATAGACAGGTCACTATCATGTTATAACAAGATAAGTCTCGCATTAATACAGAGAAAATAGAAAGAAAATTAGAATGAGATACTGATTTATTTTTGAATTTATAATTTTATATTTATAATTTACATCATAAGTTTCTAGTTAAAATGTGATAGGAATTTATCACATTATGGTTTATCTATCCCTCCCACTCAGTTTCCTCACTTCAGGAAACTTGAACAACTGTGGCATAGGTGGTAGAGTGGGTTGGGTATGAATTTTAAGGTTGTGGGTTCAATCCCCAGCTCCTCCTGAACAAAGTGGCAGCAGCTCTGTAGCCTTTGGTGTGTGTGAATGAAGGGCTTGTAAAGTGCTTTGTAACATCTCAACATAATGTGATGAGTTTGTGATAAGTATCACCTTCAGTGAGCGTTGCGCGCTAAAGTGAAATGATGAAGTGAGGAAACATGAGGAGAGGACACATTCACTGAGGAAAATGTCTCATTTACAAGATCTGATGAACCTCTACTTCCTGCTTGTGTTAAGAAATGGTAAGTCCTGATGTTACTGAGCACGGTGGATCTCATAACATGTGTCCAACTGTCTGGAGGGTGCATCACTGCATCATGTTACCATGGATACAGGCTAAGCCTGCTCCACAGCATGTTACGACCCAAGGTAGAGTGGGGCTTTGTTCGAGTATCTAGATTGGTGATAATGGTCTTTTTTTCTGGTGTGACAGCAATGTTCCTCCGTCCTCTGTTTCTACCTCTGACATTTAATATATTTGATAGAAAGTGCACAGTAGTTTCACTATCATTACATTATCATGTAACCTTTCTGTGTAATTCTCTCTTTTCTTGCCTCTCTGTGCCCATGGTGTGCTCACCTGTAGAGGATTGCTGGCAGGCTGGAGGACTTCCCCGGGGTTCCTCCTTCCTTCTTGCTGGGTTTCCTCTCTTTTGGGGCTTTCAGAACAGCTGGAGTGTTTAGTTTCTACCAAAAAAACAACAGATCTCTTATACAGAAGCACGTCTACAGGGAAAGTTTCAGGTTGGGTTTGTGGAGTAATGAGGACACTGTTTCTGGAAGTTGCCGTTGAACTTTAAATGTCATTTCTCCATGTGGTGAACATATTACACATGGAGTAGTTGCCATTTTCATTCACTATGTTTACTTGGTTTCTACAGTTCACATCCCATTTTCTGTTGGGAGGCATGCAACCAATCAGCAGTGAGTGACATATGTGGCTCATCAAGCAGAGGCTGTGGAGGTGGCTCTTCAGCAGCTGATTCCAGGTTTCCCAGGTTCCATGGGAACCCTGATGCTGACTTTGATGCTAACCCTGATGCTAACTGGAGCCTGAATTTGATGTGTTTAAATATTTTAGCAAGAGCAGTCTTCAGTTTTGCTTTGAGATGAACTGTTCAACTGCAACCTCAATTCTTAAAACGTTAGGAGCATTAAACTTAACTAAAGCATCAGCTACTGAGACTCATGGAGATGTAAGAGTCGTGAGAGTTTCCTGAGTGTTTGGACTGTCTGAATAATGTAAAAGTTCCCCCACAGCAAAGCAGAGGGAAAGCAAAGGCGAGAACTTGTTGTATGGCAGGTGAGAAGCAGCAGCAGCAGCAGCAGATAGCTGGTTTATTCTCCTCTGCATCTCAGGTGCAGCGCTGCCATGCAGGTTAATTAGAAAATTTATCTGGTAGAGACTGAGTCTGTCACTAAACAGACAAGGTTTTCCCCAAGGAAGCTCTAATCTGAGCGTGCTCACTCTGCCCACGGCGTCAGGGGAGTGTCCCCGCAGGGAGGCCTGATAGATGGAGGGGGGACAGGTGACCAAAGCACAAGGGGCCCGCTGAGGCTATCTCCTCAACCCGGGCCGCAGTCTGCCAGCAGCCGAGGAAGTGTCTCCGCCACTGATATGGAGCAGCTTCAACATTGTTAACATGCTTTATCAGACAGATGAAGAAGTTTAAAGGCGCAGATTATAAATACGGAGTTGGGTAAACAGACGAGCTTTAAGCCGTCTGGCGTCCCGCCAGGCTGCCGCGTCCTCGGGGGAAATTTGTAAGAGTGCAGGAGCAGACTGGGTGCTTTCTGTGGCTGAGAGTATTTTCATGACATTCAATACAGTAAAATAATGAAAATGGAAGAAAGTTGAAAACAGCTCTGCAAAGGAGAGCAGGCTCCTGCATGACTATCTCTGCCAGTGTTTCAGCTGTAATCCAGCGATGCAGCCGTCGCCGGCCCTAAAGCCCCTGTTATCTGAAGCTGTCTGATCTAATACCAGATTCTGAGACACAAACACCTCTCTGCAGCTTTCTGAGGATACGCAGCATGTGGCTGGCAGCAACAATGGCTGCCACTGCAACTAATCAGCTACAGTGCTCATGTCTATCTCAACATTACTCTGCAGCTTTACATTTCTCAGTGGTGCTCTGACACACACTTTCTGTCCTTTAGCTTTTCAGTATGGCTGCTGGTTCTGCTGCAGACAGGTGAGGCCAGAACTGGTTTTCTTGTAATCATGTAGTTTCTTCAAGAGACACAAACCCAGAAAGGAAATATTCATAATTCTAATACTTTGCTTTTAACCTTCCTGTTTCCCCCTGCTTTGGTACAGATACACCGATGAACAGGATTTCTAACTGAAGCAGAAAGAAAGCGTTACTAATGGAGACTGTTATGACAATACACAAACAAATTAATTTCACAAAAGTGTTAGCAATTTTTCACTGAACTATTATAATTATATATTCATTATATATTTAAAGAGGTGCAGCCTGAATAGGAAAAAGAAATTGTTTCCATATAGAATAACTCAGTTCCAACATTGAATAAATCCAACACCTAAATCTTCTGAGATCTATTTATTCACACAGAAAACTACTGGATTCAGAAATACTCTTGTTTTCTGTTAGTTTCACAAAATCTGATTTTAATAAATTATCAAGAAAAAGTTTTTCACTTCTCAAATGTGACAATTTTCTGCTTTTCACTGTTTCTCATGATGCAAATGTAATGTTCTTATGGGTTTTGGATTGTTAGCGTGGACTGTGTATACAAATGGATGAAGCAACCAAATCCTTAAAATGAGACCAATGTGTCTGAGACAAGTAGTTCTGATGTCATGTGTTAAAGCTGTGTGACTGCAGGTGTTCCAGGTGAACCTCACATCACTAGGCCTGGCACGATAACAAATTTTGCTGGACGATAAATTGTCCCAGAAATTATTGCAATAAATGATAATATTGCGGTTTTTATACAATTTTTCAACAAATATAATAATGGCACAATAATGCAAGTTGTAATATTGCCATTTGTGACACTCGTTTTCCCCGGCAATTCATACTGCCGTTTTTTTCCCACACCTTAGCTGTTGCTTTCTGCTTAGAAACCAATTCAATCTGTGTATCATTGGTTCAATCGTAATAAAACAAAACATTAAAAAACGGGTCGTTTTCCGTTTTATCCTTTTCAAAACGAAAACAAATAAATCTAAATTTGTTTTTCAATATCCCATTTGTTAATACAGATCACATAAGGAAAGTTTAAATACTGGCTACAGGCAGATTTAGATTTTATCATTTAAATTGTCTGATCTACGTGACTCAGAAGTTCTATCGTCTGTGTTTTCACCACAGAACAATAATTTATAATTTTATACAAAATAATCGCAGATAATTATTTTTGACTTGTTTTATAATGGTAACAAAAAAATAGGATCCCTTTGTTCCAGCCCAAACACAGTGCTGCACTTATCGATCAGCCGATCACACTGATCAGCTGCGCTGTCATTGCGTCATCACTGCGCAGCGGAAACATTTGTATCCGCAAGCCGACAGTCTGCATGCTTATGGTCACAATAACACATTTCTACTATGTGGGGAAACCCACTGGACAGATCAGTTTAATGTACAATAACAGGCTTTAGTGCAATGTTAAAATTTTATTTAAAAACAACATCTGAAAAAAACCGGATCTCTGATCGCCCGGTCGGTAAAACAGCTGATGGAGGTTGTAGCAGAGCTCATATCTCCGAAAACGTCGGAGCAAGTTTTTAACCAGGTTCAAACTTGATGGATTAACAACATTAACAACAACCGAGGCGAGCAGAGGCGCTACCAAAGGTTAGTGCAGGCGCCATCTGTGGTGGGTCAGGTGCCCGCCTCCCCACACAGAGACAGAGTGACTGACAGGAGGGTTCACTCCTCATTACATTAAGAAACCGAGAGGAGTCAGTCGAGACGAAGGCAGCTAAGTTAACTCATGATCCAGTGTCTTTGGGAAATGAAAAATGATCGAGCCCAGCAAACTTACCGAGCTAATTTTTTAATTATCGTGCAATTAACTGACTTATTGATTATCGCGACAGGCCTACCGTCACCTGTGGTTGGTGATGTTCTCAATGCATTGTGGTGGTCATTCACACCTGTCCCTGAAACTGAGACAGATGAAAGTAGTCAAGTGTGAACAGGGTCACACACACTGGGTACTGTCCTGAGGTTCAAGGGTCAGATCCACCTCCTCACTCCTCCCTTCATTTCCAAGTATGGTTACTTCTGTGACCATACTTGGATTCAGGATGCAAGTCCGCAAACCAACAGGTGGCGTCACTTTAGCTTCATCCACACAGTACCCAGTCAGTAACTGTTCGCCACACAGAACAAGACAGCTTGTTGCACTGCACTATGGCCTATTGGGTCAAATCATTATAAAGGGAAACAAACACATGCTTACAGATGATCTACTTAAACAGCTGCAGCTTCTCAACAAAATAAATCCTAATCTAATTCCAATGCTGAGGTCTTATGTTATGTATTCATTCAATGTCACTGCTTATACTTTCCTCATAAAGGTTCTTCTTCTATATCCACCAAGTTCCTTTAATCTTAGACAATAAATAAACAAAAAGACTTTTGCTGTATGGTACCATCTCCTCCTGCACATAACAAGCAGTGACCTGGTTAATGATACAGAAAACCTGTTCAGGCCTTAGCTGCTGGGATGCTTGACTTATTTTTGTTGTGTTGAACCTGAACTGCACAGTAACACTAATTCCTGATACAATATCTGCAGCCTGCTAGCTGTGTTTTATAGAGGCTGCTGGAAAATGTCTCCTGAGTGTTTTCTTGTGAAGTTGCCAGGAGTGTTAAAACTTTCAGGAGCGTCAGGAACAAAAGCACTGACTGTGTACTGGAAGAATGATGACAGGACCGGTTGGGGACATCAATAATTTCTGCAAATGCACAAGGCAGGATGACAAATAGGAGATAAAAAAGTGGCAGATAGATGACACAAAAAGCATGCGGTGCTGTGACTGATGTTGCTACTTAAACCGCGCATGTTCATAATTAGGTGATTTATGGCGGTCATTGCAGATTCACTGGCAGGCTGAGATCCTGTCCATGCTGCTGCTTCGCCACCGTATTACTATCATTTGACCATTTATCTGCACACCTCACACTCTCCACAACCACACTTTTAATATGGCCTCATACAGATTTTGCCCATACTTATGTCAGGCACTACAGGGAATGTAGATTTCAAATTTTCAAATATCTTTATGTAAAAGGTCACAATTTATTCTTCTTCCCTTCCATGAAAATAAGCATGAAAAAAAAAAAAAAAAAAAAACGTATAAAACTCACTTATTCTAATTTATCCTAAATTAGCAAAACTCTGACTGGAGTTTGGTGCAAAGACAGAGGATCCCTTCTTTTGTAATGAGTCCTTGCTGCTTTTGCTCCTCCGTGAACCGTCACCTTATCGTGGTGGAGGAGTTTGCGTGCCCTAATGACCCTAGGAGCTATGCTGTCGGGGGCTTTTTGACCCGGACCCTCTGGATAAGAGGGAGAAGACGACGACAACGACAACTTGCTGCTTTTGTAGCTCAGCTAGTAGTCTCCCATGGCAGATTGGTCTTAGGTGAAGGGTCAGACAAAGAATGGTTCAGAAGACCCCAATGAGCAGGACAAACAAGAGCTTGTGTACCCGGCCCCGAGGGATACCAGGGCTCCGCCCTAGAGCCAGGCCTGG
>OOFC01049851.1:12137-29184 GCA_900323345.1 Pseudochromis fuscus
TGTTCCCTCTAATTTTTCATGTGTCTGAGCAGACACACAAGCTCCCTGAGCACACTGAGGACCACTGTGACCAACATCAGATGTGTATGCTGTGGCCACACACCAGTATCATGTCTGTTCAAAACCTAGGATCATAGCAAGTTACATGGCCTATTAAAAGAATCAAATTAGAGCAGCAATTTTCATTAGTTTCCTTTTAATATGATAATTTAAATTGATTTGGCCCACTTAAAATGAAAAAGACAAAAATCTCCTTGTTCATGAGATGTGTACTATGTTATATGTGAGAGTCCTGCTTTGGCCTGGGTAAGGTCCAGTTGTGACATGGGTGAGGGACCTTTCAGACATAAAATTTTGTTCACATTAAAACATGCATCTGCATGTTTTGCAGAGTAGACCCTTCTCACTTGAAAAGGGAAAAATCTCATCTAGTTTCACCGCTTGTTCTTCTATTTGCACATACTCCGACAGCCATTCCATCTTAAAAGAACCGCATTTCTTTTTTACTTTGGCTTGATGAGTGGATGTGTCGCTGCCCGTTCGTTTCGCCATGATAAGGGGTTAGCATTTGCGTCTCTTAACTCCGCTGCACTGTTGTTAGCTAGCTAACCTGCACGGCGCGTATGGGCAGGGCACATATGCAAACACTGTCAATGCTATGATTGGCTGCATAGCGTAAGTGAACTGTATCGTATTATTGGCTGGACACCTGTCGCTCATTGAGTTACTTTGCAAAATGGTAGAGAAAACAATATCATTGGTCTAATTAACTAGATTATATCAGTTCTAAAATTAGATATTAATACGTTTCTGTTGAATTTTATGTTGTGCGCTGCATAGAGTATGTGCAAACAGTGCGCGATTGCGCACGCGTGCAGCTTAGAGGGAACATTGGTGAAGGCCTTCCCCCAGTGTCGGTTTGCCCAGAGGAGAGATGGTGGTGCAGATGGAGGTGCAGAAGGTGATGGAAGGCCAGAAGAAAATGCATCACAACACCAGCGCAATGGTGAGAGGAGGGGAGGGGTCGTGGCTACAACAGTCACTGTGGAGTAATTCTCTGTGTTTAGAATGGATGAAGCTAGTGTGTGGACTCTGAACCTCGGTGCATGTGTGTGTTGCAGTTCCCCAGCAAGTGCCCGAGTAGAAATACTGCTCCTCCGTGTGGTGTTTTTTTAAAGTGGTGTGCACCAGCAAATACATGGAATGTTTTTCTACAGTGATCACCATCCTCTTTCTAATCATTACGGCCCTTGAGCATTATAATCAGCCTGAGGTGATATACACACATTTATACACACATAAAATCATCAGCAACAGTTCAAACTCTAACCCTGTGTGTGTGTGTGTGTTCAGTGGGCAGAGAGAATCTGCGAGTCCTTCCACCACCTGTTTACCGCCGTCCTGACAGCTTAAGTGGTGATAAAGATTGTGGCATTCGGCTTCAAGCCGTTCTGGAGCGAAGGGTATTACGTGAGCTCGAGTGAGAATCTCTTCATTTGCTTTTGCTTGTTAAGTATCCTAATGCGTTGCACGATGTGTGTGTGTGTGTTTAGATGAAACATCCTGGACCTCGGCATCACCATCACTTCCATCCTCAGCACCTTCATCGTCGACATATGCATGGCATACAGTGCCCCGCTCAATCTCAGCATCTTCAGAGCCACAAGGGTGCTCAGGCTGGCCCAAGGTGACACACTCAAGGAAGGCGGTGTGTGATTGGTTGCGAAGGCGTCTTCTGGGGACAGATGTGTGGTGTATATGCACAAAGTTTTTCATGACAACTCTTGTGTTTGTTTTCAGTGCTCAAGGCCAAAATGACCAAAGTGGCCCTGAAAACAGTCATAAAGACGTTGTTGCAGGTAAACACACTTTAACAAAGAACTTTTACTTTTAAGATAAAGTATCACCCATAAACTGTCCCTGAGGACACTGTCCAATGTGTATGAGACTGTGCTTGGGTTCCAGGTCGGAAGTATTGGTCTCCTCCTCGTGTTTGTTCTCTTCATCTTTGCTGCACCGGGAGTGGAGCTCTTCGGCGAACTGGGTACACACAGACCCAGCTAACTCTATCTGTACTCAGTACCCACATCAGTGTCCAGGAAACAAGCCACAGCATCATCAGGTCGAAGTTGAATTGCTGCTGATTCTCATGGTGCTTGGATTAGATAATTTCTCCACAGTGCAGAAAAATGAATGTGTTGAATGTCTTTCCTGCCTGTGTGTTGATCAAAGTGCAGCGTGGATTACCCGTGTGTGGGCCTCCATCACCACGTCAATTTTAAGAACTTCGGGTATGCGCTGCTGACGCTCTACAGAGTTTTTTGAAGACACTGTTTGACTAACAAGAAAACTCGGGAAGCTAATGTTAGCATCTCATTCGGAGTCTTGTTTGCAAGTGAATTTCACAACAAACTCAACGTTTCACGGTGACAGATGTGACAAAACACAATACGGCATTAATCAAAACACAACACAGCATTAATCCTGACAGTAAGTGGATAATCTGGACTTTGTGCGTTACCTGGTAGAAGCGGTCTCCGTCGGGACATCCTCCTGCTGCAACTGGACATCCGTGGCTGAAGAAGGGCATGGTTTATTAAACCAAGGACACAAATTATTAAATGGAGGGAACGGATTATTAAACCGAGGGCATAGTTTAATAAATTGAGGGAACGGATTAATATTTTTCTCTTCACCTGACACCACACCATGGGGGCTCTTGCTGTGGCTGTTGACAGGTATACCTAGTCGATGTCTGCACTTACATGTCAATCAACCAATTGGCAAATAGTTCAACCCAAGACACACTTAGGCCCGCCCCCTCATTTAAATAACATTTCCTTACGCATTTCATGCTGGAGAAAGGAAATAAATAAAAATAAGAGCAGAGCGTTTTTATTCATTTATTGATATTTAATTCTATTTATATATTTATTATTGTATTTATTTCCACATATATTTTTACTTTTATGTATTTATTTTTATTTTTTATTTATTTATTTTTACTTTTATGTATTTATTTTTGCTTTTATTTATTTATTCATATATATATTTATTTTTTATATTTGTATATTTCACTTTATTTATTTATTTTTTATTATGGCAGTTTTGGTCCTCCTCAGAGTTTATGTTACTGAGTTTATTAACAGACAGGACCCAATACACAGCAGGTGTGAGGGAGACAGCAGGTAAATAACCACAAAAGTGAATTTTTAAGTGTAAATATTTTGCCATAGATGTTAAATTCAGTGAAATGGAGAGGCCCCTGTCACAAATAGGCTCATCTTTCCAAAATGCTGCCACCCAAACAGATGATGGTAGGACTAATGAATCTGCCATCCTTTGGTTACTAGTGTTTCTTGTGAATAGAACAGTAGAGGCTGCGAGATCTAACCTCTCTGCAGAAGATCAAATTCAGGTAGTAGATAGACTGTTTAAAATCATTTGGACTAGAATTAAGGACAGAAACTTAAAAATTAGCAAGGAAACCTTTGATAACTTTGTCCCAGTGATGCTTAAAGAGCTGGTACGACAGCTGGGCAGCGAGAGTAGAGTTTTAACGCATATGGTATCCCCTGTTCGCCACCATGAAGAGTTTATTGCAGATTGTTTTATTGCACAACTTCAAAGTCCAAACACCACAAGCTGGAAGGATAGCGTTAAAAATTTTCTTAAGAATAATTGGAAATGGATGGCAGTGTGCTCAGTTTTGGGAGGAGCTATGGTGGCATATGCATTTGCCAAACCATTACAATTTAAAGTTCATGTAGATGTCTCACCCATCACGGTGCAGGTTACATCAAAAATTTCTCAACGTTTCTCCACATGAAAGTCATTGGAGTTGTATAGATTCTAGTTTGGTAGGGTTAGGAGTGGGATCTTCTCCGGGTACTCTGGTTTCTCCCACACGGTTAGTTGTAAAGGATTTTTGTCTCTAGACATGCTCAAAAACTCAACAAAATGGGCACGCACACCAGGCCTGGTGAAAAATGTGATAAAATAGAAAAACCAAACCCCTCAGTGTAAAAATGAGCTCTGTAGCGCCACCTAGGCTCAGAAAAGCGCCCGCAGCGGCCCACAGGAATGTCACAGAGACACGGAAGGAAAGCTGAATTGTAGTACTCATCAAGACCTACAAAAACAACAAAAGTAGTAAAAAAAGATTAATAAAAATATTATAAGCCATGGCAATTATTAGAGTGTTGACGTGGAATATATTTACTGAAGTACTATATTTCTATTTTTTAGGTACTTGTACTTTAATTTTATATAATTGTACTTAAATACAGTTGTTGCTGTTGATTAACCCACCTGCATAAATATTACTAGTTAATGAGAGCATGTTTCTGCACATGGAGAACTTATACTTACGATATTTAAGTACATTTTAGTGCTCATGCTTATGTACTATCAGTTAAATCTATTTTGAATGCAATTTAAAATATTTTTTATTGTAGTGAGTTTCGATTGTGGTGTCACTACCTTTAAAGTAAAGTCTCTGAATATATTTTCTACTTTGTTTTAATAAATGTTTTTTAAATATATTAAAATGAGACATTATTTTTTGGATAAATGCCAAATTATAGTTTGTGTTGGATTAATAAAGCTTCATTGAGCATTTTGAGAGTCTTCCCAGATAGCAAAAATCATGCGGCCCAGATGTACCGTGACATCTGGCCCAGATCCGACTTTACGCACACTGGCCCAAAGGTGGCACGGATCCGGATGCGGCCCAGATCAGGAAATTGACGGTAAAACGAGTGCGACTGTTGGGCGGATTTGCCAGTCTGAAGCCGGATCCGGCCCAGACCCAGCTGCTGTCTGGGAACAGTCACATTTCAGACAGTAATTCCTGGGGGGACATAAAAATAAATGCTATATTTTTTGCTGTGTTGTCTGATACTTTTTTTCAAATGTCTTACATAGTAATATGAAACAACAAGTGTAATTATGATGTCATTGTTCTTTCTACATCCATATCCTACCTGTCTGCATGTTTGTTTATGCTCATTCAGTAACTCCAACAGTGGTATTAGGTGGTAGGTTTCAATGACACCATAGTGACCTCACAGGATTTATTTACTCACCATAAACACTGCTATGATCAATAGTAATAATAATAATAATCTAATAATGCAATGATAAGCATATACTGATATTTCACAAGTAAAACAGTACTACTTGTAATCTTCTCTTGTACAAATACTGATGTATTAATAGGTTGGCTGATACTTTGGGTCTTGGGCAGATGTTACATATTACAGCATTATTTCATTAGAAGCAGCTGATCATATCTGATAAAGTCTTCAGAGGTTTTTAGTAACTCGAAACATTCAGTAATCAGATATTGTAACTGCAGTGGGGAGTAGGTGCAACATTCACCTCTGAAATGCAGCAGAGTGGATGTAGAAATGCAGAATGTGTTAACAAGTCACAACATCAAAATTGTACTTGAGTGACCTAAATGTTGGTTAATCTTTCCCCTTGAATTCTTCAAATACTTGACTATAGCAGACAGGTTTTCTGATTGACAGTGTGTTTTGTTGGTTGTGATACTGAAGAAAAGCCCGGGAAAGCTGCTGGGGTCAGATGTGCAGTGCTTCTGTCAGCCTGATGAGCAGTGGCAGAAGAAGCAGACAAACAGGGAGACAGGCCTGGCGCTGCTTGAGGATAATCCTGTCTGATATGCT
The DNA here is from genome assembly GCA_900323345.1 of Pseudochromis fuscus. Lineage (NCBI taxonomy): Eukaryota > Metazoa > Chordata > Actinopteri > Pseudochromidae > Pseudochromis > Pseudochromis fuscus. The sequence continues at coordinate 17,828 of OOFC01049851.1, forward strand.
GAGGACCAAAAGAGCTGATTTGCAAATTTCTGCATTGCATTGAAACGACCCTGAACTGACACAATGGACTGTAAGTAGGAGACAGACAGACCGAGACCTCGGGCGGTGAATGGATGTGACTGCTGAGGTGACTGTGTTGAATGCAGATGAAGCACTGCATGACCCAGGCAGCATGGGAAACATATGGACAAACAGAGGAAGAAGCTCAAACATGTGTTGTTGTTAATTAGCATTTTTCACAAGAAACAAAGAGCACGTCATAAATAATGAAAGATCGCAGTTGGGTTGTGTTGCATTATTGCATGTACTTCTGGATGATGACAGACGCAACACAAGACTGTAATAGTATCTGCTGTTGCATCCTTGGGGTTAAATGAGGACGAGGAAGGTGATTATTACAAGGAACACATCTGCACCATCTGCTGATGGAGGACCAAACTGCAACAGACATGTTTCATAATATGTTTATGGGCGGTGTGGACACTGGTGTTAATAACAACATAATAACACAACAGTCTACTACTAAAAAATACAGTCACACAGTATATGACAAGTGGTAAATATATATTGCAGACACATATACATTTAATATTTTTAAGCATTTGCATAAGTATAGCAGTTAAACTACTCAGGTGGAAAATTATATAATGTATAATAATACACGTTATGTGCACATTTAGCAACACATCACTCCTCATTGAATTTCCCCTCTGGGGATTATTAAAGGAATATCTTATCTTATCTTATCTTATCTCATTTTCATAACTTACTGTTTTACATTGAATGTTTCAGATGTATTTCCACTGACTTCTACAAGCTTTTTCATTTGGTCAGCATCAAAAACTACAATAAATAAAAATAAAGGTTGGACTCTACCTATACCTTCCTGCTTGTAGAGACAGGACACAGGAAAAGAGAAGGTAAACATGTCCTGAACTGTTTAATGAGGTACAAGGGGGTAAATGGATTGCCATATATAAATGTTCTTATCCCCAATGTCCCACATATGTTGTATAAGTTCAACAATACATTTAAACATTAAAATTTAAAGGTGTGTGTGTGTGTGTGTGTGTGTGTGTGTGTGTGTGTGTGTGTATCTGGAGGCTTCAAAAGGTTTGTGGGAAAAGTACATCTAAAAATCCTATGCAGGGATTTTGATTCAGCACCAGCTCCAGCAACTTGGCCTCCATCCAAATTAAGGTCAGGACCAACTTCAAATTCATGGTGAAGCAGCTATGAGGTGGAAGAGGAGCCACATTACTGAGGCTCTAGACCAAGTCTCTGGGGACAATGCCCCAAAGAAATCAACAGCCTACAAATGGATAAGTCGTTATAGAGGTGGAAGAGATGAGGTTGAAGATGAGGCCCACAGCAGCAGGCCATCCAGGTCAGTCTTTGTGGAAAACATGTAAACATTGAAAAAAAAAAAAAAAGATAGACGAATAACACACTCAACATCCCCAGGACCAGGGGACAAAACCCAATGCAAGGTTGCCCAGGGGTGGAAGTGGGCCAGTCAAGGCCAAACATCGCAAAGTTCAAGAGGGAAGGTCATGGCCACTGTCTTCTGGGATGCAGAAGGGATTTTGCAGGTCGACCTCCCCCAGAACAAGAGAACAGTTACAGCTGCATATTTTAAAGGCATGTTGAGAAATCTGGGCAAGAAAATTGAGGAAAAACGCTCGGGGAGGCTGCATCTTTGCGTCCTCTTCCACCACGACAGTGGGCCTGTTCACTGTGCTTGGCAGACACGAGCAAATTTTGATAGGAAATCATCCCACACCCACATTACAGCCCCGATTTTCTTTCTTAACCTGAAAAAAATAACGGAAAGGTTCCCATTTCCCATCAGTTGAAGCTGCTCTGACATGATCGCATGGCCCTCAGTTTTATGCAGATGGAAGTGTATTGACCTAGATGTAACATATGTTGGAAAATATACATCATAACCAGTTTTTTCCAACTGCCCTTTTTTCTTTTTGAAAACAACTGGTGTATATATACACACAGACACTACATTTATATATTTAGCCTTTATTTATTTATTTTTAAAGTAACAAGTCTGAATAATAGCTAATCTCTGAAACAATCTGTAGTTCATTATCTGATTGAATCTGAGTGCTAACACAGCAGTGAGTGTTAACACAGCAAAGCAGCTGTAGAAGACAGGACCCGGTAACGACCTGTCGTACTGTCTCCATAAAGTCGTCCTGACATCGTCTGGACCCGGTCCACATGTCCCCCTGTAGCTGTGTAGGACCAGCGTCCTGCAGCTGACGGTGCTGCGCTCAGACGACATTGTGATACTGAGCTTGTTGAGCGTATGGCACATTGGCCAGCGGTCCAGAATATACTGTGCGCCGATTGGCCCAGACCTGCTCGAATGATCTGCTCGGAGTTTGTACTGAATGAGTGGGTGAATGAGACGGTGATCATATTTAGGGAAGACAGAGAAATGGGATTTTATGATGTTTGCTGCTGAAGATGGATCCTAACGGAAAGCTCAAAAAGTGAACCGGTGTGTTAATGTGACTGAAGCCCGGGGAGTGTAGTCCAAATCTGGATGCTGTAAGTCTGAATTATTTCTGTCATCTTCTTGTTGTGGCCTGTCGGCTGAGCAGCCTGCCACCGTCACATCTGCCATTACTGCTCATTAATTCACAAGCAGAAAACATTTGTTAAAAATCCTCTGATGGCGGTTTAGTCTGTGTTATCCTGTTTTTACGTTTTAACGACATAAGTTGTGATGAAGTGCGACGCGCCTGTTACCTGCGCAGCAATAAAATACAAAGTATAAAACGCCCACACATGCAGAATATTCACTATTTCCGATTTTTAACAGTGAAAATGTGCACGTGACATTTAGATTCAAGTCGATACGGACAAATCATGCGACGCGAGTTGGTGAAAACAACCCTGCTTCATCAATAGCTCCAATAGCTGGTTGTCGGATTTCATCATCAATTATTAGTAAAGATGTTGCACTCCTCTTTGTCTCCCTGTCACAATCAGCTGGGTGTGAAGAGGGCAACAGTGTCAAAAGCTGCTGCTCCCTCTGCACAGTCTGTGTCTGCAGTCTGTTTGAGGAGCTTTTCTTTTATATCCAGGTGTGAAACTTTGTGGCAGACTGGCCCTTTAGTGTGCAGGTGGATCCAGGCCAGAGGCAGCAAAGAGGATGGGAGGTGGAGGGCAGCTGACAGAGCCAGGAGAGCCTGGCAGCGGGAGAGGGAGAGGTGTTTACACCTGGGAGGAGGTGCAGAGCCACCGCAGCAGGAGTGATCAGTGGCTGGTCATCGATCGGAAAGTTTACAACATCACTCAGTGGGCCAAAAGACATCCAGGAGGGTTTCGGGTCATCAGCCACTACGCTGGAGAGGATGCCACGGTAACAATGCTTCTCATTTCAAATGAAATGAATACATAAACACATTTCCTGATACTGTAACAGCTTTTATATTTGTGTTTACAAATGGCAATCGAAGAATGTCACAAAATTTACTCAAGTATTCTGCTCAGTTTTGGAGCTGCTGCTGTTTACTTGCATTTCATTACACTTTATGGCACATAAGCTTTACTACTTCTCAAATGGAAAATGTTGTATTTCGTGGTCTATATATTTAATAAGTTATTTAATCAAGTTCACAAGTTCCGATCAAAATTTTACAATAATATGATCAGCTGAATTCCCTCATCCTTATCTTGGGACCTCACGTGAAGTATTTATCTGAGGTAATGACAGCTCCACCAGTGTAAGACTTCTCCTGAAGATGTATCAGATGGTTTCACTTAAAAAAAAAATTCAAAATCAAAGATATTAGAATTTTTGAGACTGATCCACAATATGGATACAAGTGCATGAGCACGTTTGGTTCTTTAATCTCACAGTCATCTCAGGGCCTCTTGTATTTATCTTGTGTCCCTTTGGAGGGAGGCTGGAAACACTGGAGTAAACCACCTCACTGTATTAAAGAGTTCAAAACTAGCTCCAACTCAACCCCCTACAACAACATGCTGCTTTAAGCTCATGGTTTAGCATGAACAATGTATGAACATCAAATATTATATAATCATTTCTGTATTTTTAGGTTAATTTATTTATTGATTTCTTTATTAGTTTTTATACCTGCAATGCAGAACATCTCTGAGAGTAATTTCACAAACACTTTGTGTTCACAGTATATCCCCGCCCAGTCATTACTGGTTGAAAACTCCAGTAGGCTTCATCTGCGCTGTGTGTTTTATTTACTGTGTTTTCTGATTTTGGATTATATTTTATGATTTCAGAACTTTTTCCTCCTCTACGTAACTTATTATTTTTTGATTCCTTATGGTATTTCGCATTTTTTATTTTCCAGGAGGCATTCACCGCTTTTCATCCTAATCTGAAGTTTGTGCAAAAGTTTCTGAAGCCTCTGCTGATTGGAGAGTTGGCAGCGACGGAGCCCAGCCAGGACAGGAACAAAAATGTGAGAGCTGTCTGCGATTCTTCAAATAAAGTTTCTCATTTATGAAAAAAGGTTTTTGTCTCACTCTGACAACACTTAACAGGAGGAACAGGAGTAGGTCAGACCGTTTACAGATCTGCTTTGTTATTCATGAGTGTCAGAGTGTTTGGGAACATTTGAGATTCTTGCCACTCATGTTTCGTTAGCTGTTAAATAACTCAAACTGCCCTGATGCTTCATGTTTTCACTGTGTCAAAATCTAAAAGTGTCTTTTTCATGGTGCAGCACCTCTTCAGTTTTACAGGACTCGGTCTGTTTCTTCCTCTCTGCTCCCAGGCAGCAATCGTCCGGGATTTTAACACTTTGCGAGCGCAGGTGGAGAACGACGGCCTGTTTCAAGCCCGGCCTTTGTTCTACTGTCTCCACCTGGGTCACATCCTGCTGCTGGAGGCCTTGGCGTGGCTGATGATCTGGTTCTGGGGGACGAGCTGGATGCTGACGTTTCTGTGCTCGGTGATGCTGGCAGTTGCTCAGGTGACTGTTTATCTTACTGTCTTTGTTGTTGATGAAGTCAGATTGTGCAGGTAGCAGATTCTCTTCTTCCTCTCTAGTCTCAGGCTGGATGGCTGCAGCATGACTTTGGCCACCTGTCTGTTTTCAAGAAGCCCAGCTGGAACCACATGTTGCACAAGTTTGCCATCGGCCACTTAAAGGTAACTTTTCCTCACCAGCACATCTCTGCTCTGTAAAGTTTACGCAGATATTTAAAGAGTGTTTTCTTAGGGAGCCTCTGCCAACTGGTGGAATCACAGACATTTCCAGCATCACGCTAAACCCAACGTCTTCAGTAAAGACCCGGATGTCAACATGTTGCACGTTTTTGTACTTGGAACCACTCAACCAGTGGAGGTAGGTCGCACAAAGCAGATATTTTTATTTCCTTGACACAGATGCACAGTCCAGCTGCTCATCCAACTCTGTTTTCATGTGTGTTACAGTACGGCATTAAAAAGATCAAACACATGCCCTATCATCACCAGCATCAGTACTTCTTTCTTGGTATGTTTCTTCAGAGTCATTTAATAATAATAAATGGAAACTATAAAAACTTTTCAGGAATCATTTTCAGCTTCTTGATTTTTTTTTTTTTTTTTAGTGGGACCACCGCTGCTCATTCCAGTTTACTTTCACATTCAGATAATGCACACCATGATTTCTCGACGTGACTGGGTGGTAAGATGTCAGCCTCTGTGTGGTACAGTGCAGTCAGGTTGAATTTAAATGATTCTTCAGTTTAAAGTCAATAATATTCACCCACTTGTCTTGTGAAGGATCTGGCTTGGTCCATGTCTTACTATCTTCGCTACTTCTCCTGTTATGTACCCCTGTACGGCCTGTTTGGCTCCTTGGCACTCATCAGCTTTGTCAGGTAAATGATCTGAATAAGAATCAGCACAAATAAGTTTAAGACATACTTCATGGAGTGTTTATATCTTTTAGTAAAATGATTGGTCTTAAACTTTGAGCTGCGCTGTGTATTTTTGTAAATATTTGTCCTAATATTGATCTTATTGCCAATTTTTATTTTTTTTATACACATTGAGTAGCAGCCTGTGAGGTGAAGGACATTGTGGGTTTTTTATGTTATAGGTTTTTGGAGAGTCACTGGTTTGTGTGGGTGACTCAGATGAATCATCTGCCGATGGACATCGATCATGAGAAGCACCAGGACTGGCTGACCATGCAGGTACTGGGGTTATTATAAAACTCTGACATTAACCTCCAGGTGCTGCTGGCAACTTTAGATGTTTAACTTCAGTAGGGAGGTGTTACATTGGTCCCAAATCACAAATACTGATTTTTTGTTTTTTCAGTTTACTGTAGTGTTTGATTTTTATTAGATAAATGAAAAACATTCAATACTGTATTAACTGAGGGAGGAATAAGCATGTGCAGCCTATTAATGGATGTATTGATTCATCTGTACTACTTTGTTTTGTTTCCTATGTTAGTTACAAGCCACATGTAATATTGAGCAGTCCTTCTTCAATGACTGGTTCAGTGGACACCTCAACTTTCAAATCGAACACCAGTAAGTGATCAAAGCTTTGAGTGTCGACGGTGGAGAACATCTGTTTACTGTGATTTCAGTGAAGACACAGCTGCTGCAGCTCTATGTCAGCTTTCCTATGAAAGACTGAAACTAAATGAGGAAGAATCATTCTACAGAAACTTATTAATAACTTATTTGCTGCATGGTCAGAATCAGTGTTATGTTTGTTGTTGTCATTACATGAGAGAAACACTGAGAAAAATACTGAAAATCCTGATACCATGAAACCAATATTCAGCCAGTCTGGAAAAATACAGAAAATCCCTCATGTAAGAGAACTGTGTGGATGTATAGGACAGTAATACAGATTTATTTTATTTTATTTTTTCATCAGGACACTAAAGAGGAAAGTAAACATAGAACATATGCATTAAATAATTACTTTTCTGTGCCTTGAATAAGTTTAATAAACACAAAACACCAAGTGATATATTTTAACACATTTAGTTGACATCCTTTGGTTGTAGAACTGAGAAAAGAAGCAATTTGTAGTTTATGCAGTATATTGCTATGGATTTTACTGTAAATGAAGTAAAATGATCTCATTTTTATTTTAATGTCCACCTAGTGAAAAGCAAAAAGTTGATATTTGCTGTATTTTAAGTCTATTTTGCTTCACTCTGGTTGATGCTTCTCATTGTGCAGGAAAAACACCAGAATGACCAGTTTACGTCCAGTTGGACACAGTGAGGGCGAGTGTGGAGATCTTTGCTGTTGAAACATGTCTGATGAACCCTGCTGTTCCTTTTCTCTCTTCAGTTTGTTTCCTACGATGCCACGCCACAACTACCACCTGGTGGCGCCGCTGGTCCGCGAACTGTGTGAGAAACATGGGATTCCTTACCAGATGAAAACTATGTGGCAAGGTCTCACTGATGTCATCAGGTACATAGAGTAATGACAGTAATCCACATTTAATAACTACCTCAGTGACAATCAGTAAAGCCTGCTAGCTATTAATTAACTTATGTTTTGTTTTTATCCTCAAATCCTTTCTCAGGTCACTGAAAAACTCTGGCGACCTCTGGCTTGATGCATATCTCCATAAATGACCAAGTGTGTGTCCTTCACCGTATTTAAAAGGAGTGACAGTTTCTCTCCTCTTTTGCATCAAAACTGATTGTATCTGTTTGATTTTTAAAATCCAGTGGCTTCGTCTGGGAATGATCTTTTCTTATTGATGGTGTTACAGTTCAGTCTGGGTTTAGTTTTTAGATTTGCAGATTTTTAGTGCTCACAGGATTTTTTTCCCCCTAAATTGCCTTGGGGTATCTCGATCTTCAGTAGTGTGGTGTGACAAATAAAATGGTGAAAACTGATTGTGAGGTTTTTAAATTGAGTTTTTTTTCTATCTTGTGATACAGTTTAAACTGTAAAATTACAGTTACGTTGACAAATGACATAACTGAGGGTTCAAATGTTGATTTAATTTTCTGTAACTTGTATTGTTCTGCTCTTTCAGTATTCAATAAAGATATTGTGTTGACCATTTCTGACAATATTATTCCTGTCACTAACACAAGAATTACGCACAAAAAAGACAACAGCAAATATTTAACCAAGTGTTTTTTTTAAATTATGGATTTTTTAAACACTGTGCCCCAATATATTTACAACCCCTTGATATGTTTAGTCTAAATCTTCATTTAATTATTCACACCAGAACAATGTATCTCCTGCATATACTCCTTGTACAATTTTTGTGTGTGTGTGTATGCAGTTAACACACATTTAAGACAGCATCTGACAGTCACTGACAATGACTTCATGCAGAATTATTGCTTGCTAAGCTTGCCAGAATGTCTTTGAAATCTGATGATAGACATTAAGATTATGTATATTAATACTTAATGCTGATCGGCATTTACCGACCAGGATGAGACTACTTCTGATAGAAGTAACACAGAGCAGGCATCATTTACTTTTCCTGTAAACAGCAATATGAAAACAATTGGCTATATATCAGAAAATGTGTCAAACATTCTGGCACTGATTTAGAAATGCAATAGCTACGATCTACTTATTTACCAAGTGATTTAGTAAACAGCTGCAATATCAACAATGAGCATAAACACCGACCACTTTACATGCACGTCATGCATACTCATTTGCACACACGCTCACACACATCAAACTGTACATAAATTTGTATGTTCCTCTTTTCAGCAGATATCTCTTGAAGAACAAATTGTAAAGAGACATCGAAAACAAAAACAACATAATTGGATAAGAAAACACTTGAATACATACACATTGCGTGATACAAAATAAATATACAATTAAAAATGTTTACAATAGTTCAGTATTTTCCACTGCAGGTCACAATTAACAGTAGATTGATTTATGAAGCTGCAGCGCTCAGAAAGCTGTGAGGGAGGAAAGCGTCTGGATGCCGTCACGTTGGTCAACAGGTTCAGTCTTTGCTGCCAGAGTCGATCCTCTCCTGCCTCCGCTTCATGATCTCCTGCAGCTCAGAGTCTCCACTGCTCTTCTACAAGGGAAACAACATCCATGTCTATTTAAATGTCCCCATCCTCTCCATAGATATTCTTCATTATACAGCAGACTGGTGAGGGGTTCATAGTTTTATCTGAGCACAATACATGCTTTAAAAATGGGAATGTACAGAAAGTAGGCATGTATTACATTAATACTGCAATTCGCTCATAACAATACAATAGGTTAACAACTGTTTAATGGATTAACAGAGATAAACAGTAAATTATCGGCAAAAGATGTATAACAACTAAATAAACAGCTTTACCTTCTCCACACATCAATCAGGATCATAACATTTCCCCTGAGACCCTGAGTGTGTTACAAAGTCTGTGTGTAACTGTGAGGAGATTAATCTACTCTCTATATTTGGCACTTTGTTTGTTGTCGGCACTTGTTATCTGTCTAGTTGGTGCTGACCTGATTGCAGTGAACACACACCCACTTTTTGGACTGAACCTGCATTGACGAGAGTGCGACTCTGATCGGGTGACACCAGCTTTTACTTTCCTGAGAATTTCAACTTGTCATAACATGCTCTGAAAAATACTACTAGTTGAAATGAGGGTGCTATTCACACAGTCACTAATAACTGTCTGCAAACACATTTATTTATTTGTGGGTTTTCATTTTTAATGTAAACACCAGTGAAAGCAGTTTTTGTGTGTGACCGACCTCCAGCTGTTCTTTCTGCACGGTGACCTGATCGTAGACGCGACCGCCTTCATCTCCGCACACGGACTTCAGTTCATCTTTGTTCAAGGAAAACAGCTGCGCTCCAGTCAGGATCCCCAAGCATTCAACGGTCCTGCAGATAAATACAGGCAGACAAACCATTCACATATTGTTAGACATACATTTCTACTATTTCTTAATGTTGCTTCCAATAGAGAGTACACTCCAAATGAACATCAGTATTATCTTATCAGTAACATTAGTGGATTCCTGTGTCTGTTTCACATGTGAATACCGGCTCACTGCACCTCTCCTACTGAGCTTTTATTGCTGCTATCAATTGCAACTGTAAATCTCAACCTGTGACATATAAATAAAGTTTATAACACAACAGACGTCTAATAAAAGTAACAACGTCTGATACATTTGGACACCACAAACTAGATGCGACAGGCTGCTGTTACTTTAAATAACCAAAACAAACTCTGATCAGAATTATTGTGATGTTATAATTGTGCTTTCAGCTAAATGTTAACAATAGTGTGCTAACATGGTAACAGTGCTGACCAGCAGGTGTTATTTTTACCATGTTCACCATCTTTGCTGATTTGCACTGAAATAAACTGTATGGCAATAAGCACATGTTGAGATATTGCCATCTGTAGAGTCACTGTGACTGATGGTATATTAGAAAACATAAGGAAAACTTTAAATCTCTCCCTGCATTTCAGTCAGAATTTAAAGAATAACTTAAACACCACACAAGACAGCGATTTGGACTTTGCTGAGTGACTATACTTTTCCATGGTCCTGAAGTACACCTGTGCATCAGTGCAGCTGAAACCACTGGAGGTCAGCAAAGACAAGACGTTCAGGGGACGTCCCTCTTTTAGGTGTGTGGAGATGTTTTGATCTGGTGGATTAACGGGTGTCATGGGTGGCTTACGGTTTTGAGAAGCGTTTTCCCTTGAGCCACTCGGCCACCTGCTCCGGGTTTGAGTCAAAGGTGAGAGTTACTTGGGTGCCGGATGATCGTGCCACGTGAAACTTCCTTGGCTTGGGTTTGTTAGCCGTGATCGTCATTAATAGCTCCTGAGTGACCTGGTCCATCACTGCAGCACAGACACAGAAGAGAAGTGTTGCAAGAACAAGATTCACGAGTCATTTCTTGAATCTGAATTTGTTTACTTTGTTGTGGTTACTTACTTTCATCTTTGGGTTTACCCCTATTGAAGCTGTCTCCATGACTCAGAGATCCGGGAGGTGAGGTCTTGTAACCCTGTGGCATACACAGACACACAGACACACACAGACACACACAGACACACACAGACACACACACAGACACACACACACACACACACACACACACACACCCACACACACACACACACACACTTACTTTACGAGACAGCAACTGCAGCCGGTGTTGTTCTAAAAACTGGTTTGTCTTTCATCTCATTCTGGTTGATACATTTTTGCCCAGAAGCCAAAAGCAAAATATGCGTGTGAGTGTTTCACACCAGGAAGGGTAGCTGAATGCAGGAGCTGCTGCAGGCTGTTGGTGAACCTGCACACAGCCTGTATGTGGGCAGCATGTGTCTATAGGAATGTAGTCTTTTACTGAG
>OOFC01049852.1:10230-30370 GCA_900323345.1 Pseudochromis fuscus
TCCCTCTCAATTCAGCCTCTCTACCACACCACTGCCTCTCAAGTACCTAATTACCTGTAATGGAAACATCCCTCTCATTACCCCATGCAAATTAGCCAGCCTACTCAGCACAATTAAGATGAAAATTCCAATTACATAATTAAAGAAAGTTGTTTGATGTGTGGATAGAAAAGGTAAAAAGTGCGTCTCATCCAGAGTACATATAATTAACCTTTGAAAAAGAGCATTTTTGTGGCGAGGTATACACAGCAACATTGTTCCAAATTTTCTGAAAGCAAGGCCCAGTGAGCCACTACAGTGCATGCAGACAGCACATAAATATGTGATTTAGCACGAGTGTGTACTAGACTGTGAAAAATGTTCTGGGGGCCCTAGAGAAGGTAAAGCCAAATATCTTGTGATAGGCGCTTTAAGGCTATGTTAACAAGGCTGTAAATATTTGCTGTAGATTTGGTACACTTTGTCTCTTTCCATCAGTGGCCGATTGAAGTGCTCACTACCCGGTGCTGCAGGCTCTCACACATTAAAGCAGAGGTTAACAAGATTGGCTATTATCCAGTTAGGGACTGAGGACATGAAGAGCCAAAGGAAAAAATTGCCACAGATTAGGGTGAAGGCAAATATAGCACAAGTCACCTGCAAGGATTTAAAATAAAAGACCCAATTAGAAAGAAGGAATATTTTAAGAATAGGTATTCAAATGGTAAAACAGACACATTTTACTTTGGGATTGAATAATTTTAGTTGGAAGATGCACATATTTCCTATAGTAAATGCAATTATCCAATCTTCTATTAAATGCAGCTATAGAAATCTATGCATATTTTTTTTTTTTTACAGAGTATTTACATATTGCAGTAAAGCTGAAAACAGACTTTCCACATGTGAGCAGAGGAAAGACGAGACAAACAAATGACACTAAGAGACGGAGGCTGTGTGCCTCAGCCCTCTCTCTTGCCTCTTAGCTGGCTGAGGAAGTGGAAGAGTGTCCCCACAGGTTATTAAAGTGTGTGAGGTGTGCCAGTCTGTGCTGTGCACACTGAGACAAACATCCCGGCTGCCTGACTGTGTGTAGAGGGACTGGTTAATGAGATATTGACTGCCCATTGAGAGCATGGATTTTTGATTTGGCTCCATAGAAGTTAGGAAGAGAGGGAGGTACACTCTGAAGAGGAGAGACACCCAGTGATGGACACTCATTTCTGAATTTGAGATTATTGTATTTTTTTAAAATTTTGCATTGTTTTTGATGTTATGGATTTTTATATTTATCGTGAAAAATATTATTAATGATATGATAATCAGTTACATATGTGCTGGCTACAACAGCATCAGCACAACATAAATGAGAACGCCAGCAAAATGAATTGAAATGGAAAGGTGTAATCTGCAGGTTTTTCTGAATTGTAATTGATAGTGAAATAACAGCTTTTCAGTATCAATTACTGTGGGATTGATTTGCCCACACAGACTCAAACTGTGCCTTGTTGTTTTATTTTTGCAGCCATATCTGAGTCAAGTTTTTCTACTGCACGAACATTAATTGTGGCTCCGTCCAAGCCGTTGCCAGAGCGCCAGACAGCTCTGTCAGTCATCTTGTCTTGTCAGTCACACCTTGTGGTTTTGACAGATTAGTCCAATCACGGGCAAGGTTAAACGACTCCCCTGTCCTACGTCCAATAAAACAGCAGGGTACAACAAACAGCAGTGGCTCAAGGTAACCATCGGGCTACAGGAGACGATTTTTGCTCACTCTGAAACGCTCACACCAAGTTCAGTCAGGGTTCTCACTTTGGCTCTCCAGTCAGGTAAAACACCTAGCTGGGCTTAGTCAAATGCTTCTAACTTAAGGGTAATTTCCTACTTTACTTTCACTCAGTATTTCAGGAGTCACTTATAGATCCTTTGAAGTGTCTCCCTGTCATGCAGCATTTAGCTGCTGATAGAATACTTCCTCTGTCAGCACTCGTTAGATAATCATATACCACACTCCATGGAGTTAAAGAACATTTTCACTTTCATTTTTTTTCCCCTCTTTCATTCTGTAGCTTCCTCTGTAGGATATGTACAGTGAATATAGATGGAATATTTTTGCTGCCTTACTCACAGAAACCTGCCTTACATTTTAATAGTTTACTTGTGGTTATTTGCAGTACTGACATGCATTTTCTCAGTGGAGATCAGCTTTCTTCTGCACAGTGTGTCAATATATTTAATGTATGAATATGTAATTAAATAATGAAAAAACATTTCTTCAGCCTCGTGTGCACGGCTTTGCCCTCTTAAGCTTTGCCACTTGTGGTTTAGAAGTTAACAGTGTTTTAAAAGAGTGAAGGTTGAAGTTTTATTCCCCCTGTACTTTCATTCTGAGCATGTTTCGTACCATTGGCTTTTTTCCTCTGTGGGCCTCCGGAGGGCTGTCCATTGGCTTTTTGAAGTTGCATCAAAGAGGAAATGGGGGAGAAAAAGCATTATTGATTTTGCGTTTTGTCTGACTCAAACACTGAGGACAGAAAAACACATAAGGAGTAAGGTGTTGGCAGTGGGGCAGCTCCGTCTCTTGTGTGTGAGCCAGAGGGAGATGGGGGAGAAGCCGACAGAGGTAGAAGGTGAGGAGGAACACCAGACAACGCTAATGCATCTCTCCCCAGAGTCGTATGCTCAGTCCTTTCACTTCCATCATTTCTCCTCTCCTCTCCGTTCCTAATGGGGGAGTAAATAAAGCCCATTACTGTACGGCTGGAGACAAACCTCTGTCTCTCCCCACCACGTCGGATAGCTTTTCCTCCTCCTCCATCAGGCCGGTGACTCCCGAGGTCTGACAGCGCTCCACAGTTGACCTGCTTTTCCATGAAACACCAAGCTGCTCTCTTCTCAGTTGTAATCAGATCTCCCTGCTAGGCCAGCATGCTGGCAGCAGACAAGAAGAGGAGTATTGTTTGTGTAGTTTATCACCTTCATCCTCCTCCTGCGTCAGCCCAGCAGAGGTGAGACAAGAGAGGAATACTTTTCTGGTGTTAATGTGACCTGAGGTGACTAAATAGGAGCTCTCGCTGATTAGCTGCTGGTAGGAGCTTGTCACTTGTATGGCTCACTCAGTGCTTGTGCAGAAGACATGATTGACAACCATGGAGGATCTGGCGGATCTCCACATGTGGAAGTCTATGGAATTGGTTTTGTTGGACAACAGACTGTAAATAGTAAAGGCATCTCCAGAATTGCAGTGAAAGTATGCAGTAGAGTCAGGGAATGAGGAGGGGTCAGAGGTCACAGCATACTGAGACACACTCCCCTCTGCTCCATGGAGAGCTGCTGCGGCATCTAGAGACCCCGGTGGGGAAGAAAGGATGAAAAATGAGCGGCGCACGGAATTTTGATGAGATGAGGGAACAGGCAGCGTTATAACAAAGGTCGTCACAACATGTGCTCTGCCACTTGATTACAAAAGGGAGAGAAGTGTGTGAGGCGTTTGATTACATGTCCCAGCAGAGGCCATTAGGGGTTCTACTTGTAGGATGGCATCATTTACACTCATCTGATCTGGCGTCAGTGCTGATGAACAAACAAAGAGTGCGAATCCTCCTGAGCACTAGGGGGTGCTCTTCAAGAGAAACAAATGATATGAATATCCGTACCCCAGAGTTTTGAAGTGGAGACTGTCTCCTAATTTCACTATAATTGCCGACACAGGTTACATGTTGCCGTCGGGCAGAATGTTGAGGGAGCACGTTTGAATCTGAAGCCGAATTGAAAACTAGCTCTCAAGGTTGGCGGTACGAGGTGCTCCTCACGCCAACTAAGATGCATGAAAGGAATTTTATCATCATAAATAACAAAGAAAAACAGCCTTGCTAGAATAGTCTGCTTAAGATTGATTTTTATGCACATGCATTCATTTGAAATAAAGGAAATGCTGCTTCAGTGCTAATTACAAAGATGAAAGGAGGAAGAATGTGCAAGGCAATGAACTTTGTTTAAAGGCACAGCACATAGCTTATTCAGGGACATGGTGCTTTAATGAAATCCAACCCCATTTATAAACTCTTAAAGTATGTTTTGAAATTGAAACTGTATTTACAGAACAAAAAAAATAAATCTCTCAGTTTTTATGTCTAATTCCACAAGTCAGGCATCGGAGCCAACTACACAATATCTGTCCTAGACAATGAGTGTTTCCCAGCTGGAGCAAAGGGGTTAACTGGCTGTGGAGAGATCCTTGACCTATCTGAGATGAGCTCCCTGCTCCCTCTAGCAATGTGGAATATCTGATTGCTGATTATGAGTTTATTCCCTATCGTGCTGAGCCTTTTGCATGTCAGGATCCATCCCTCCCCAGCAGAACTGATTAAGGAGCTGGAGATGATGCTAGAGCTCTCATCAATTGCTGAAAAACTCTCAGAGAGCCTGGTAATCTGGAGTGCAGCTGGCAATCACCCACCACTGACTCTTTTGGAGGCTTTTTGGGTTGTTTTGTTGTTTTCAAGTGGGTTTTTTTGGCATATTGTTGTCTTTGTTCCCCTGGGCTTCTTGTTTCTGGATGAGAGCTTTCCTAGTGCTGAGCACAGGTCCTTGTCAACCTGGCTGCTCAGCTCAGCCTAGTCCAGCCTCCACAACAGCAGCGTCAGCAAAGACCCTCGCTCAAAGTCTCGGGATTTGCTTATGATCGTCCTCTTACAGAAGCCTAATTTGGGCAAAAAAAGGATCTTCCTCCCTGATGTAAAAAAAGCCCTCTCTTTGCTCATTTTCAGAGCTCCCACAATCCAATACATGGGACAAAGGCATCAGATAAATTGAAATAAATAGCTTCTCAAAAATGTATCCCCATGTAAACTTTTAAGGCTTTATGTGCCGTTCAGTGGATTTCTGTCGCAGGAAAACAAATAGAGTTTTCTAGCAAAAAGACTGCACTACTGCTTTATTTGCTCCCAGGGATCTGTCACTTAGTTACAGATCAGCAGCTGTCGTCTCTAAGTTTTGTTTTTGTCAATAGTTGGAGGGCAGAGGAAGTCGGTCCTGTTCCAACTGTGCAAATGGCTGTTTTAATGCATTTAATGTGCGACTTGGGGCAGCTTAGGAGGAATATGCCCAAACAGAGCATCCTCAATTACTATGAAAGCTGTACAGCCCACCGCTAATGATGTCCCACTGTCAAACGCATCACCCACAGTTTTACTGCTTGTTGCTCGAGCACTTCAATTTTTTGAAAATTCAATCAATCTATTAACTGCTTTTCAATCAAGACCAGAATTATTATCTAGTTGCACAGGCTCAGAGAAAGATACATATTCATTGAGAACGAATAGCATCATTCATTTCTTGTAAGTTTGTATTTCAAGGTTAATTTAGAGTGAAGCTCCCAGTGAACAATAAGTGAAATGTGTTTCACTACATGTACCATGTGACAGTCTGAAGTATCTTTGATGGATGAAAAGCTCCTCCCAAACTCTAGGAAGATTTTTATTTGTTTTGTGTACAAGAAAATCTTTATAAACAATAAATTTAACTGTTGGTGTTTTATACATTTGCTTCACACAGTACACGCTACAGTATATATTGATATCATTATTTTTTAGTAAGGATTAAATTGCTGCCACTGTAGTCAAATCACAACCTCTGGAAGCTTGTGCTTAGATATTATTTCCACTACGATTTCTTTTTTTTGCATCAAACACACAAATTCCAACATCTTGATATTTTTCTCATCACCTGTCAATCCCTTGTTCTGAGTGATATCTGTCACTGTGGGTAAACTAAGTTGAAGAGAGAAATGAACCCAGACGTGATGAGAGGTAGGTGAAGCAGATTTTTAATTTGAGGAGGATCAGAGATAAACTACTGTACTGTTTGACATACCTTGCCCACTTGAGTTGGTAAGTAAGTTGTTTTTTGATCTTTTGACACATGATTACACTGGGCCCTTTCCGCTTTGATCTCAGCATGGATCTTTCTTTTTTTCTTGCTCTTGATGTGGGATTATTATAATTTATACATAAGGGATTTTGCTTTTTTTCCCCCCTCTTTGGCCTCAGCAAACTTGAGTAAACATGGTATACATAGTAGATTAACATTGTATTCATTTACAAATTCTCATTAGCAAGCCCTAAGGTAATTAATCAGAGGCCATGGTATATAAGTAGATAGACACAGTTCAAATAATTTATTCCTTTCTGCACTTAGCGAGTGTGAGAAAAAGTGCCTGATCAATTTCTCCCTTAGATGTAGCTCTTTGAAGACATGCAGTGTCTTATGAGAGTACCACCACAGTATTTATTCTCTGGAAACTGAGGGTTGCGGACCTTGCAGATGCTGTACAAACATTTCAGGGCACTGTTGCCTGAATCATCCTAATTGCCCACAATTCCCCCTAAATATAGGAACTGTGTAACCCCAATTAAACCCATACAGGTGTAAAATGTTTGCAGCACTGCAGCTTCGGTTAGCTTCAAAGTTTGCAGTTTACTGTTGATGTTTACAGGAAATGGCGTGGGCAATATGTGTGTGGCTTCCTTTTTATACATATGGAAAAACGTTTATCTTTTATGCTTGTGCATTAAGGATGGGCGAATACAAGGAGGGCTATTAGCATGGAAAATTGACAGATTTGTTGAGGGAAGGTTGAGGTAGGTAAAGAAAAATGGTATTATAGCAGCGTCTTAATGACTACAGGTAAATAGTAAGTGCACAGCTTGTAAATGTAGAGTGCAACACAATTTCCATATCTAGTATTCATATTAGTCAATCAGTCATCATCTATACCTGCTTCTTCACACTTGGGTCACAGGGGTTTGCTGGAGCCTATCCCATCTGTCATCGGGCAGGAGGCGGGGTACACCCTGGACAGGTTGCCAGCCTATCACAGGGCTAGCACATAGACAAACAACCATTCACGCTCCCACTCACACCTATGGTCAATTTAGTTTGATCAATTCACCAAACAAGCATGTCTTTGGACTGTGGGAGAAAACCCACCATGCACAGGGAGGACATGCAAACTCCACACAGAAAGGTCTGAGCCGAGACTTGAACCCAGAACCTTCCTGCTGTGAGGCACAAGTGTATTCATATTAGATCCCAGCAATTATTTTGTCATTTTATGGTTAAGTGAAATCCTTTCATCACTTCATCCTAAATGAGATGTTTTGTCCCTGTGTGTTTCTCTTGATCGAAAATTTTAAAAGATTCCAGTTTTTTATTCTTCTACATATACTAACATAAACAATTCTCCATATTTTTTAATGTATTTTGTTCAATTCCTGTCACATAAGGGGAAAAGCAGGGGTGGTGTATTTCAACAGCTCCGTTTCTGTCTGAAGCAATTCAGAGATTGTTCGGTTTGTATTGTAAGCTGACTGTTATTCATAGGCAAACAGATATTTTATGGCTATTACTGATGTATGTTTGTAAGATAGATTTGATGTCACAAGAGTATATCCCTTGAGCAACCACAAAAGCTTGCAGTGATGAAGGGTTTATTTTTAAAACTACAGGAAAGGCTTTCTGCAGATTAATTCCAGTGTATGGTTCCCATTGTGGGAGAAACAAATTGGGCTTTACGGAATTAGTGTGTTTGCCGCATAAATCTCAGATCTATTCCTGAAACATATGATTGTGTTTAATGTGATTGGGTGCTTTTGTGTTGCCTTCGCGTGAAAGGAGGAAGCAAGCCTACCCGAATGGATTACTGTGGAGCTGGAAGTACAGTAATGATGGCTTGGCGTTTTCTTCATTGACCCAGGTGTGTTGTCTAAATACAATATGGATGTGCAGGGCTGCCTGTGTACTCCAGCGCTGGGAGACTATTTGCTGAAGGTCATTTGGGATCATAGCGTGCCATTAATAATTCCTGAAAGCATCCAACATCTCCATCTGTTCTGGTGCATCCATCGCTCCACTTCAAAGACAAAGGCAGCATCTGCAGGTTAGCATTAAACCTGCCTCCGGGCTAAGATGTTGGAGGTGGGATTCTTTGTTGAGAGAACATATCCGTGGTCATCAGGTCATGCTGCTCATATATTAGCCAATTAATACATGTTTGCTCCCACAGCGTGAACCTATAAACACATAAGCACACGCATGCATACATACAGTATACATTAGGTTGTACTGGGACTGTGGTGTGTGTGTATGTGTGTGTTTCAGCTTTCACTGCTGAATTTATTGGACATGTGTGGTGCAACAATTCCACACATACCTTCGAAGGCCACAGGCCTCTCTACAGGGATGCAATTACCACCCTCTGCTAAGTCTAGCCAGTCAACTTGACAAGGTGTTACCGGAGAAATTATCAAAGCTGATTTTAAATGAATCGTTTAATTACATGCATTGTGTGTGTTTGTGGGGCGCAGGGTATTCACCTGTGCGTCCGCCATTCACTGGAATAAAATCTAAACAGTTCTCAATGACAGGCCCACTTCAGCTACGTGGGAGTCCTGCGGGGTGTAAATGGATGTTTGGCAGTGGCATGTGCTGCCCGGGCCTGGTGGGCACAGTGGGTGAGGAGGCAAGTGCCTGGCTGAGTGAAAGATGGCAGTCTGCAAGGAGAGTGTGTGCACACAGCTGAGGCTGTGACAGAAAACAGTGAGACTTCTGCTCCTGCTGCTCCATCTCCCCCTGCCAATGATGAATCTCCACTTTAATTTTGTTAATAACACGAGTCCAGCTCTCGCGGTGGACTCGGAACAGCAATTCCACCCACTTTTCACTCGGATGGAGATAATCATGAAGATGCGTTTGGAAAAAGGGGAAATGAAAATCTTGTGTGATAATATTTTATAATTTACTGTAAATTTAGAGATGCACTGAGAGGAGTGCAGCTCACAGTTATTACTGCTTCAGCCCTCACTCGTGGTTTGCTGATAAAGCACCTGTGCCCATGAGTAACTCCACCATCTTTCAGCCTTGGGCTCTTGTACTGTACTGTAGGGCTGACCAGTGAGTCTACTCAAATCAACATCAGCTCCAAACTGCTTAGCCTGGCTAATTTGAATTTCACATCTCTGCTGACTCATAACCCTGTCAGGACCTTTCTTCTTTATCATGTCTGTGCCTCCGGTGGATTCTCATCACAAGCAATAGAAATTAATTATTCAGATTAGAAACTGAGCCACAATTACTATGATTTTTGCCAAAGATTTACTTTTGGCGTAATGTTGTTATCTGATTGGGATCACGCTGCCGAGCCCAGATTGTCTTTGAAAGTAATTATTTTGCTGTATTTATTAATGACATTCCAGTAGAAGTTAATGGCTGTGTCAGAACAGGCAGGACAGACAGCAGGAAATGATTCTGGCTGATGACATACTCTCCGAGTAGTCAGGTAAGAGCGAGCGTGGCGCTGTGCCGGCCGCTGTACTGGACAGCAGCTCAGATCATCATGATAAAGAGGGACTGATTGAGCTCTGTACATTCACAGGAAGCTGAGCGTTGGGGTTCAAGGTTATCTGGACAAATCAGACTCCTGTTTCCATTCATCCCCTCCTCAACCGCCAGCCACCCCTTCCTGGGCAAACCAGCGAATTAGCAATTCTGATGTCTGCAAGCAGGTCTAGCAAGGGAATGCCTGTGAATCCTAATGCCATGATTAAACTTTCATATCCGTCCGGGGGAAGTGCTGCATATACAAAATAAGCAATCTCTTTTTATTTTTCAGCACTTTAAGTAAGGCTGTCGAGATGGGCAAACATAAACCCTTCAATGGGGTTAAATAGACTGGGCCAAGGGGGGTGATCCTTCACTCAAATCACTCAGGTCTGTATTTAAAATGGCACAATAGTAACCGGCGACCATTATTCTGTATCTGTATGTGTACATCTGTAAACAAGCCCAACACCCAGTACTTTAGATTATGAATTTGCTTGTGAATTAACATCTTAAATGTTAATATTATGGGAAATTGAATACCCGTGCAATGTTACACTGCTATGGCCGACCGTGCTGATTGTATAGGCGAGAATGTGAGGGACAGGGAGCCTCAGTCCAAACAGTGAGCCAGGCCTGGATGTGGCCATTATGTAAGATGGTCTTATCAGGCTCTACCTCCTGCTGAGCCACAGCCTAGCTTCCCTCTGCTCCCCCTTCCTGGTGCTCCCAAAACATGGGCCTTCATTAGCAGGGCTAAATATCCCCGTTCTCTGCAATCTCTATCATTTCTTGCCTTGAGGCAATCCGATAATTACCTGTTCTCATTCCCCCTCCTTCTGGCCAGCAGGGAAGTGTTCTGACTTGCATTAGTTTGCATGAAATATTATCAGAATATTGCACATTTCTCCATCCTGCAGCCCCTGACACAGGAAATATGGAGTCACAGGAGCGGTGATTGACAGGTGTCTGTCTTTCATGTTCCTCTGAGAATAGCTGCTTTGTTCTGAAGTTACAGCAAGAATTTGGATGGAAGGAGGAATGGCGTAATGTGTATAAAGGCTTTGTTGCTTTGTTTAACCTCCGACTGCCATTATTTCCTGCGTTACGTTGCTCTTTGTTACCTGCAGTGTCGGTGTAAAAGAATTCACAGGTTTTCTGAATTTTAAACTCATCAGTGGGTTTTCCACACTGAAACTATCTGCGTTATAATAGAGTTGCATCTTTCTCTGAGTAAATTTGCAGAGAGAGACAGCGTCAAATGCCTGGAGGGGGGAAGGTATCTCGGGTGGTTATGGTCAGAAGGACAAAAATTCCATGCACATATTTTGTCTCATATTATTCATTCCTGCAAGTAATAATGGTTCAATGGGTCTGAATCAGATGATGAAGAAGCTTTACCACTAAGAGAAAATCAGCTAAGCTGGA
Organism: Pseudochromis fuscus; assembly: GCA_900323345.1. NCBI lineage: Eukaryota > Metazoa > Chordata > Actinopteri > Pseudochromidae > Pseudochromis > Pseudochromis fuscus. Next base: position 21,016 of record OOFC01049852.1, read on the forward strand.
AGATCAGTTGTTCGTTACAATCATGTATGATCGCTCTAACAAGCAATAAATTGTGTCTCATCTTGATATGATGCAGTACGTCCTCATTTGTATGTTATAAATGACTGTTACAGATCCGCAAATATTGCTGTCTTTACAAGGTAACATCACGCTTGGTATTTGCCACACTGCATCTCTGTTTTATGGCGGCAAAGCCACGAACGTGACAAGATTGATTGTAGCCAATTTAAAAAATGTCTTTAAATGTCATTCATGAATGCATATTGAAATTTAAAAAGAACTTGTGTTAAGCAGAGGATCCGTCTGATACTGAGTTGTTGTTGATGCATGAGCTTAAGCCCATTCAGTGTCTCCCCTCGCCTTGCTGTGGGAAGCAGTGATGATTTTGGACTTTGTGACGGTCACTTTAATCTCTAATGAAGGCTCGTCCCTGGCTCTGCTCAGCCCTCTGATAGCAGAGCAGTCATAAACAGGCCTGTCAGGGGGATTGCAGCGCTAGCAGTGCAAATGGCAAAGAAAACCCCAGGGACCAAGGCATGCTTGCATTATGGTCTAATTCAGATATACTGCTTGGAAAAGACAGACTTTCATATGAGAAAAATTCCTCTACTCTGCCTTCCTAGCTTACAGTGTGACTAAATCACAGTATACCTTTGGACTCACTTTCCCCTTTCCTTCTGTGAAATAAACATTACCCACATTTGTCCAGGTGGTCGGCATATTCTCCCATCATCTTAAAACATAAATACCATCAGGCGTACACCAGCTGCAAATAAACACTCAGCTTTTAAGATTGAATCACAAATTGACCATAAAATTTGTGTTTCTAAATTCAGTCGTGCTGCATTATAGCATACGCTTCTTTTAGTTTTACAACATTACCATACAAATGAAGACAATTTCATGTTTAACATCTAGTGCAAGATGTAAATGTGTGCTCAAATGATTCTGTGAAACTGATTACTGGTTGCTCTGTGTTCTGACACATCCTGTGCTCATGCAGCATGTGCGACAGCTGGTTAGTAATTAGAATAATCTTCTCCCTGGTAGTGATTTAGCTTTCATGACTGCAGCTTACCTCAAATTGAAAATAAATTTATAGATAAATGCCTTTGCTGTTCCAACAAATTATACCGCTGTAACTCAAAGGAGCCAAGTTGTTTATTTTGGAAGTAAAAGAGCAATCAGAGAAAACAAACAAAGGGCTTTATGAGTGCTGTCAGATTAATAATGATGCTACCCAGCGGTGATGATACAAACGATTATTTTTCAGCACACTCTACCCCACATCATCATGGTAATTATAGATACTATATCATTATTATATCAAGTATTCATTACAGATTATCAAGATAATTGAAGCTTGCTCCAGGATTGCCAAGTTCACTGTGCTGCCATTAAACTAGGAATTACTGTTCAAGAAGGAAACACACACATTTTACTATCCACAGTAAACTCATGCTCAGTGTTCATTGTGTATTTTTCTTAAGTGAGCAGGAATAAGTGTGTACACACACACACAAGGATACACACATACACAGTTGACAGTGTTAAGATGAGGCTATACATGTGATACATTGTTTTTCTCCCAGCTTCTGTTCTGGTGTATCTGGGCAAATCCCGTGGTGATGAGGCGTAGAATCTGTCATGGAGAAGGCATAAGCCTTTCATATGCATAGTAGAGATAAGAGGCAGCCATTTTATCAGGCGAGCTGTCGCTCCAACATGCTCGTGTGTTATGTGTCCCCGGGAGCGCCTCCAGAAACATGTCCCTTTAATGACACGGCCCGTGCTCGCCAAGAGGACGCCCAGTTTGTTCCGAGCTCTAACCTGACAATTATGCCAATTACACAAGGCAGCAATGTTGACAAACACACCAGGAGAATTGCTGCAGTTGATTGGTAGCTGTGTTTCGAAGTCCCCCGCTGTGACCTCTTCTGTAATTTAACTAGCATGGCGGAGAATTGCAATGGGTTTTCTAGAAAATTCCCCAAGCTTTGTGTTCCTTTGTAATGGGGTGATGTTTGTGCCAAATGAACAGGCAGAGAAATAAATCTAGTGTATCAAAAAGGCGAGAGAGAAATCATTCTTACTGCGAGTCACCATTGTATGCAGTTTGTTTCGATTCATAGGGAGTGTTATGTTTCCTGATGGGCCCCGGACAACATGTAGAAAGTTGTTGTGGTGGATCATATTGCCTCTGAGGATTAGATCCCAAATACTGACCCAGCACCATTAGCTACTACTTATGTAAGCCTTAAAGAGCACTGCTTTTGGCACCTGAGCATGTAGCTTAGCTTCCTATGAAGTGAGGCAGGAGACACTGCCAGTAGAGAAGCATATTCACAGTACAGTTGCTGCTCACTTGCTACAGCATGACGTGTGAGCACTTGGTTAGAATACATAAAAGCTTTTTCAGCAGCTTTTTGAGCAAGAGCAGCATTGTACTGTATCAGCCTATTTGCAAAAAAATCTGTTTTGATAAGCATGAATCTTTTGCAAGAAAAAAGATGATCCCTGTTTTATTTTGGAGCACATCAACTTATTGATTTCTTTTAAGCACAACCCATGATACACCCATAAAGGAGGAGTGATTGACATGAAGCTGTTATTATACACTACATGAAGTCAACTTTAAATGAAAAGAATATTATCAGAGTTTCTTTCTTTCTTAGACCAGATATTTAGCTATGTGAGTGTACTACAGTATTTGTTGTGAAGTTTTTTTTTGTTTTGGTTTTTTTTTTGCTGAGCAGAACAGAACACTATAGCAGTTTTTACAACACCTTGTTGGGAGATTTAAAGGCAAGAACAGCTTCAGCTTACAGTTTAACACTGAGGTCAGGGACTATTTTATAACAGTTCACTTGAGCTCTAGTCTGGTCACATAAGCACAGGGCTGAGAGCAGTTTAGGTTGTACCATGAGTGTGATCTTGAGTTACCTTAAAGCTGAAGTCAGACCTGGACAGTGTGGAGTGTCACTGCACACTGAGGACATGATGTGAAAAAAGGGCTCTTACAAAAAAATGCATGCATGAGTACATATATTTATATATTTTTTGTAAGAGCCTGATGAAACACAGAGAAGCAGGCAGGCAGTTGGCTGCACTTGCACGGTCGAAGTGAAATGAACAGAGCTCATTCCCCACATGTCCTGCTCACTTCTCTTACATAACGTGCTGTTAAGCTGGAGTTAGCAAACATTAGAGGTCAGCTGGTTATTGGGACAGTGGAATTGTTTACAGTAGAAAAATGAGATGGCTGTGTGAGGCAAACAATGATGTTCCTCTTGCCACGAGTTAAAAAAATAAACATTTTCAATGTGGGGCTGATTTGTTTTAGTTGATATTGCATAAAAGACTGAAACGCTCTCAAGACAGAGGCTGCATTAAATGTAAAAACCTATGAAATGCTCTGACGTGGCTGGTTGTGTTCTGCCAGTGTTTCTGTGCTGCTGCCCGTATCATGTCCTTGGTTATATTCTTTTGCTCTTTCCCTGCCTCCAGGACATAATGTTTTCCTGTTACATTATCATGTTAGTGCAGTGTAACCAGCGCTGCTTCTTGGAAATGTAATGTCCCTCAACACTGAAAGAGCTGTGATTTACACCCTTGTTTGATGAGGCTGGAGAATCCATTAGTGTCCATCTAAATTACATCAGCTAAACCACTGACACTGGCGTGCAGTCCACTGCCAGTCCATTGATTAAGAACAGTTTCCAATGGCCTTATGTAACTGGCCGTTTGCATTAATTCATCAATGTTGCTGTTCTTCTGTTAATGGCAGAAAGGACCATTGTAGACATAGAGGACAGGTGTATTTTTCTCTTGTTATAGAGAAATGCCCAAATGAAATAAAAGCTGTGAAGATTAAACGCCACATTTTTTGACTCACCTTCCTAAATGGGGATTGAATAATGTAGGAACAGTTGTAGATGGTAGGCGATGTATCACATTTGTACATCATGTTACTGTAGCGTGCTGCACAAAAGGACTTGATCATTCAGGAAAGTCATAAAAAGGCATCATATTGTCCAATTACTCACCACAAAAAAAAACAGCCTTCACTTCCCCAACTTTCTGAGATGTTTTCAAGGCATCATAATTATTGACAACGCATGTGAAAACCAAATTTAGATTTGCCGTTGGAAGTCTCCATCTTAATTCAGTCAGCTCTTTTAAAACCCCCTCTTTGGGTGATAAAAGAAAAGGCAATGTCAATCAGGTGAGCTAATGGGAATGTGCATTTTGTAATTCCCTCAAAGGGAATGGTAAATTGAAAAGAGTTTGCAACCTTTTAACACACTCACACACACCAGCGCTGACAGTCAAGCTCCATTATCTGACAGCTGGAGAGGTTAAAAATAACTGTGCTTGCAGCAAATTAGACGTATCATTTGGCTTCTAAGTGAGAGATGAATCTTTGTGTGGATGCTCCTGCCATGCCGTGACACAGGGGCAATATATCAGGCTGTGTTTGCCTGTCTTTCTCATAAACTCCAAATGGAATTGTAAACAGATGAAGCAATTTTACACCAAATGTATTCTCTCTGAGTCGCTCCTATGCTATAGCGAGAAGCCCAGCCACCGTAGATATATACATTACTGCCCCGTGCACTCTCAAGCCAAAGTATATCAATCATAATTTTGCCGTCTGCAGGGTTATTGCAATCGCTCAAAGCCAATTCTCAAAATGTTTTATATGTTACTTTTTCCATCTGATGATAAATCTGATGTTATTGCACATATGTGAGAAGGATTTTTTAAAGATCCCACTGCCTGTTATTTCTCAGCTCCGGAGATAAAAAGCAGATTTACACATGCTGTACAGTGAGCTCAGGCACGGGCATACATACAGCACACAAGCACACACAGATGAGCGATCCCACTTCTACAGTACAGTCAAGTTTTCCGTGTCATTGAATAGCGCTTTGGCCATTTATGCGTGGACTTTATGTCAGGTTTCAGAAGGTGGGGTGTCAGGTCCCATTTAAGATGGTAAAAGAAGTGTGACTGTGGGATCCTTGTTACAGTAAGGTAAGTAAAGAGATTTCCATGGGAGGCTTAGGTGACAGCCAAGGTGTATCGTTTCTTCTAAATACCTAACAACATGATTGTTAATTTATAGCTATTTAATCACTCCCCAGAGTAAGTGCAGGAAGGATGATCTTTGTGTCATGTTGTCTTACAAGCTAATCTCTTGTATTTCCTTACTTAAGACCCATGCTTTAATTTTGTCACTGACTTCGTATAACCGCGTTCACCCCGAGTTTGAAGTGTGCATATTTACAGAGCGCAGTGTGGCCCCGACTCAGTCTGCTTGACATGATTTATCCCTTCCTGCTTAACTGACAGGTATTGATGTGATACAAGGATAAATACAGTAGATTGATGGAATTAAAGCCCACCCTATTGTTCCCATGCTGTGCATCACTGACACTTGAGACTCATGTCTCTCATTAAAGAAAGTAAATGCTTCAGGCATCCTCCCTGCAAAAGCATCAAGTTTGTGTGTGTGTGTGTGTGTGTGTGTGTGTGTGTGTGTGTGTGTGTGTGCTCTGACTACACACTCAGAGATCAAACAGCCAATCGGCCTTCAGTTTTGGAAGAATAAGTCGGAGGTTGAACCCAACACACACGCTTTCTGAAATTTGTCTATGCAGGCAGAAAAGGATGCACACACACACACACACACACACACACAGAGTCCAGTAAATCACTGGTGGGAGCATATGTCACACTGACATGCCTTGACCTTATTATATACCGGCCCGATGTACGCTGATCCTGCCTGTGTGTGTGTGTGTGTGTGTGTGTTACTTCAGCCATCTGCTGGATCCTGGATAGCAGTGTGATAGAGATAAATCTCCTCTAGGGTGAAGGGATTGACACACACACACGTACTAATTTTTTCTCACTCTCCTTTTCATCACACACAAACAACACACCACCAACCCTCTCTGTGTGTGTGTGTGTGTGTAAGATGCTGGTTAAGCTGATGCAACAAGCTCCAAGACTAATCTGTCCCTGCTGTCCTATTATCACCTTCTCTGTGTGTGTTTGTGTCACGGTGCAAACACAATGTAAAGTGTAGGCATCTGTATTCATCAGCTACAGATTTCAAAATAAAAGCCTACAGCTGGTGATAAGCGTGCTGCATGAATTAGGTGTTTTTTGGATGTAATGTTTCATCTCCTGCAGGTCCACCTCTGTCAGCAGTTTCCTTCCCACAATGCTTTTCAACAAAATCCATAAACCCATAAATCTCAGGGTCAAAGCCGAGGGCGACACTGAGAGTCGGGAACGGGTCAAAATGTCCAAATAACAGGTTCTAGTTGAGCAGTGAACATCATGTGCAGTTTTTAATTTTCATGTTGCTTTTTATCTGTTTCATATTCAAAATTATGGCCTGAAAATACTGTATGAGACAAGCTGTTATTCTTTTTATGCATCTGAAACACACCTGCAGGGGATTTATAAATGAGCAGTGGGTATAATAAATATTTTTTTATTCATTTCTTCAACCTGCAGTCACACAAAATACTAAATGTAAATAAAAATCTAACAAATATGCATCATTTGTTTTTTAGTTTCCACTAAAAAGTTGCACTTCAACTTGATTTCTTCCTATTTTATTTTTGTTATTTTTAAATTCAGGTATTTTTATAACTGTACTTCTACTTTATTTAATTCTTATGTGTATTACTTTGAGTTTTACTTTAATTCTATCATTGTAATGCACTTTGTGGTACCTTTAATGTATGAAAGGTGCTACAAAAATAAAGCTTATTAACATTATTATTTAGAAAATTAACCCAATTTGCCAAATTATCCAAAGCTAACATTTCTTTAAATTGAATATCTACAAAATAAAATTGTTAAATGTGTTAATATCAGCAGAGCCTCACCTGTTAAAACTCCCTCTTTGCTTGGAGCAGCTCAGTCATCTCCACCTGATTCTTCCTCATTTGAACCACCTCTCCTCCTCCTCCTCCTCCTCCTCCAGTCTCCCTGCAGGACATCAACATGAGGAAGGCCTTCAAGAGCAGCACCATTCAGGACCAGCAGGTGGTGTCGAGGACCTCGGTGCCCAACCCGGTGGTGGAGATGTACCATCGCTGCGACAAGCCGCCGCCGCTCAACATCCTCAGCCCCTACAGGTCAGTGGTCCAACCTGCAGGGGGTGCACTCTGAGAACCAGAACTGGGACAATACTGGTTCATTTACCCAAGGTTTTAATGTTAATTTACCCTTCATGCAGGATAAAATCAGCCTCTCTATGCAGCAAGTTAGTATCATATTTACCCAGTTTTTTAGTCTGCATGCTGTTGGTAGATACTTACTCATCCTGTGACACACCGTCTTCACTTCCTCCTCCATCCGACTGTTCAGAGACGACAAGAAGGACGCTCTGAAGTTCTACACCGACCCCTCGTACTTCTTCAACCTGTGGAAGGAGAAGATGCTGCAGGCCACCGAGGACAAACGCAAAGAGAAGAGGCGGCAGAAGGTATGCTGTGTGTGTGTGCTGCTGTGTGTGTGTGTGTGTGGATCTGAAACAGAGAGTGTGACAGAAGAGTTAAAGAAATCATCCTCTTGCTTTAAGTTGCTGATCTGTTCTCTGCTGGCCTCGATGTGTCATTTTTTTACGCTGTTATTTCAGTTGATGCATTTCCGATCTTACTGTACTCTCCATTTAGCTTTGCTTTGTCCTGTAATTGGTTATTGATACAGCAGCAGCTGGGCAGAGTCATTACCCACAGACAGAGGGGGGGGGGTACAACTTTATGTTCAGCTGTAGCCACTGTTAACACATGAACACAAAGCTGTGGCTGTTGTATGACACTGTGGAGCTCTGTGGGTCGCCGTGGAGACAGCACCTGAGCTGCTTCAGGTGTGTGTGTGTGATTAGAAGCAGCTATTGTTAATGCTCTTAGTAACACCTGTGTGTTAGTCTGTGATGTGGTGGAGTCACGTGATCAATTCAGTCCCTCAGCCTAATGTAAGATCCTACAGATGTATGGTTATTTATAGTTATCTAATGCAGTGGCAGGTTCATTTGTTGATATATCTGAAAATGTACTCGGAATGTGTACAAATATGTCCTTATATGGTGAAAAAAAATTAGTGCTTTCAAATGATTAAAATTTTTAGCACAGGGCTGATGTGGATTAATTTCGATTAATCGCGATTAAATATTTTAATCGATATTAATCGTGTTTCATTTTGCATGAGGGTGGTTTGCAAGCTAGGTGATGCGCTGAAGTGCTAGCAGTATGTGCTAATGTATGCTTCGCGTTAATGAGGTATTTCAAACTGAAAGGGCTTCAGTGAAAAGAAAACTTCTTCCTGCAGAGTGTCAGTCAACGTGCTGTTTAGCATCATCCATTTTCATTGGTTGGTTCTGCTTCCTGTCACCACAGGATTAACTTCCTGTTTGTGCAGGTGTGACGGTGACTCCACTTGGACTAACTGCCTGAAATGCAGAGACGTTCAGAGTCATTCTGTGCTGCAGGTGGATTAATTGCGTTAAAATTATTAATCAGATTATTCATGATGATGGATTAATCAGAATTACGGGATAAATTTTGACAATTCTATAAAAATACTTGCAGTATCTCTACAACATAGAGTTTGTATGTGTGTACCTGATAAGCCAGTAAAGACTGTTTAACCTGCAAGTCCATAATTACAGAGTTATGTTTCATATTTTGTCAGAAGTGATGTTCTGTTATTAAATAGTGAATTTCAGAACCTATAATAGTTGAATAGTTTACTTTGTATTCATTAGATATGAGCTGGATTGTGTGCAGACTGGATGGTGTTGATCTCCAGAAGAAGCAGAGACAGGGCTGAGGAGAGGACTACAGCTGCTGTCCTCTCCTGGTTAAAGCCTGGGATGGATCCCAGGAAGACTGCTTGTTACCTAGGTAACCACTGATGGGAATCCATTGTAAACAAATAAAGCCACCAACCGGCAAAGAGGATGAAATATTTCCGAGCTAAGCGTCAGTGGTCTCCCCCTCTGGTCCTGATGCCGATGAAAGATGCTGCAGCTCTCTCTGCACAGCTGCTGCTGTTTGCCTTTTTGCTGCACTTCTGTCAATATTTCTGTTGAATTTAATGCTGCTCACATTTTTCTGTTCCCTCCCTTCTACCTGGAAACTGCAGAATTAAAACCCACCTTTACAAACATCATCACTCTTTAAAAAAACAACTGCAGGTGTAAAACCAGAGGAAGCTGCAGGAGGATGGTTCATCCTTCTCTACCTGTTCCCCCTACAGTACCTCCTCCTCCTCCTCCTCTTCCTCCTCCTCCTCCTCCTCTGCTCAGTCTAACGCACCAGCTTGTCTT
>OOFC01049853.1:6446-41892 GCA_900323345.1 Pseudochromis fuscus
TGATCATCAAAGTCTTTCACTTGGATATGGAGAGTGAAGTTAAATAGATTCACAGAAACAAACAGAACCATGTCTACCTCTATTTCCTGTTCCAGGGTCAGCTCTCTCTCCAGGCTGACAGAAACCATGTCGTGAGTGACAGGAAATTTGTCAGGAAGTTTGGTGCACTTTCGGATTAAAACAGGGTTGCAGCCATTCAGAAATTGGTATCCAAATATGAAGTCCTCTTTCCAGTGTTGCATCAAGTACTCTGGATAATATAATATAATGCAATATAATTAGAGCTGCAGCTATCGAATATTTTAGTAATCCAGTATTCTACCAAAAATCTCACTGATTAATCGAGTAATCGGATAAAACACATTTTTGTTTAGTTGAGGAGCAATTATGAATATACATGCAAAAATAAAACATTTCACTTAATAATGAATGAACAATTGGTTTACTTTTTTAGACAATCAGTATTTTTATTATTAGATGCACATTGTGGAAAGCAGCAAACAGCAATTGCATCTCACAAACTGTGAGTAGAAAATATAAAAATAACTTAAACATCAGTAAAACATAAAAACTAAAATAACTTTCAGCTTAGTGTAAACATTTAAGTTTCAGAAACACATGGCATTTAAAAAATAGAAAAAAAAAGCCAAACAGTGTTATTATATTTGACAACTGCACAGCTTTATGTTTGTATTTTTCATCTTCACTTTACATTGCTGTTAAACCCTGTATGAAATGCTAACCACGCATCTACAGCAGTCATAATTATCAGAAACTTAGCTCTCCGCAGGGCTGCAAGGACCAGCTGGACCACCATCACAACCCTGCTGGACAAAGTGGTGTAGAAGCTGGATGGATACTCAGTTAAAACCAGGTCTCCCTAAATCTGAACTTGAAATTGAGTCGTCTCGGCTCAGCTCCAGGACACGTGACAATTAATCAGCTAGACTTTCATATCTTCATATTTACTTTGCCTGTTTTAGCTAGAATCTGTGCAAACTTGAATGATCTTGTAACTTAAGCCGTGTCAACCCACAGCGTGTTTGTCTACTACAATCTGCAAATGTCATTTCTTCTCTCAGTCTTGTAGTGTCTCCCCAGATGGCAGCTCCAAATGTCAGCGACATAAAACAGCTTGAACTGTTTGAATTTGAGTTTCCAGAATGCTGATTCTGTTACATGAGAGAGAGAAAAGCAGCTCCGACATGTCTCTCAGTGTTCAAGGAGCTGATTTGCTTTTAAATAGGTTCAGATGTCTTTTCCCGTGGGCAGGACGGTTTAATTCAGGCAAATAAGGTGAAAGCACACGACATCGCTCTCTGCTTCACGTTGATTTATGCTGCTAATATGTGGATTTTTACATAAATCCCGCCTCGAGCATTTTCATGCGTCCTACAGCTCAGTTCTAAATAATTCTCTTTCATGGATCAAAGAACTCAGCCAGAAGTGATGATTATGCTTCCCACAATCAGAATACTAAACGTCAGAGCGTGGATTGTACTGCAGTCACACAGACATAAAAGATATCATGTAAGTAATCCAGTTTAATCGATCAAGGAAACTTTGAGGTTTCGAAAACTTTGAAGATTTTGATGCATAAACAGAATAAAGAGTCTGGGAGGTATTATTAAAAAAATGCTGCACATAACTCAGAACAAACTAATCTTAAAGTGTGTATTAGAATATAAATGGTCGTTCTGGCCGGACTAAAGTTACGAGACTGGACAGGATATACCAAACAGTTTCCACCAACTCGAGTAGATCGTAGTGTTAGTCTGACAGAGGCACAAACCTAAAGACTGAGTCAGTCCACTACGCCACACATCTAAGGACTCATCAGCAACATCTGGACAATCAACCGGTAGCAGACCCAACATCTGTCGTGAGATTGTTGCTGTTAAGTCCTAAAGTGTAAAATCCTGGATGGAGAGTTACAGGCAACACAGACTCTGTACTTGATAATGAGAATAGTAGGAGAGTAACATTTATTTAATTTACCAAAAACTCAACATTTTGCTTCTTGTGGCCGTCGACTGTTTTCATGGCAGTGTGATATCATCAACTGCAAGTATTACTTTTTTTTTTTTTTTTTTGATAATCTCTGTGGTGACTGCTTAAAAAAAACCAGCACAAATTGACAGGCCCCTGTGAACAGACTGATCCCAGCTGGACCCGACCCGATCCAACTGGTGCCTGATCAGCCATCACGATAATGATGACGATGATAATGACTATTGATAATGGTCCGGACAGATGTTGGATGTGGTCCGATCCTAGGACGACACAAAAGCAAGGTTGGGAGTACAACTACAAAGCTGAGTTTAAATGTATTCAGTCCATCAGACGGCTGAAATAATAGACTGGTGAGAAGTAACAAGTCAAATCAATGGCACAGCAACGTTTTTGCCAAATAAAGAGTAGAGTGAGGTTTAAAGCAAGTTCACTCAGACTAAATTTAATTGCACCTTAGGTTGAATTCTCCTCATGTTGAACAGTTGGTTCCTATAATAAAGTTAAATTACACAGGATCAGATGGAGGAAAGCTGCTTATAAAGTTTCCTACTGACTTCCTTGATGTTCATGTCAGTCATAGGGATTGTAGTGTTCTGACTTGTTTCTACTTCTGCAGGACTTTTGAAAGTTTATTCTCTTAATAATTTAGATTTTTGGAGAAGGAATATACAGCTGGAGAAAGGATGTCAAGCACAGTGTAATTCAACTAGTTCAACTACACGGAGAAAAGGCTTTTTTATTACGCCCCTTCAAATATGACATCAAGGAAGTGGGGGTGGATGGATGGTGGAGACCATGGGGGATTAGTGACACATCATTTCCATATTTTCTGGATGGTATTGTGCCCTGTTGGCAGAAAATTCCTAAACACGTTTGTGAATTCTGAGTCGATATGTTTGACATGTCATTTCAAGGCTGTCACAGGGAAGTGGTTCGCCGCCCACCATGAAGGAATTACAGACATTTAGTACAAAATATTCTGTAAAGTCTGTAATTGTTTAACTTCAAAAAAAAAAAAAAAGGTGATGGAGTGAGTACATTAAACCCCCCGCAAAGTCTTTTTTTTCCCACTTTGGATTAAATGTAAAGACTTTAAATGCATAATTGTAAATAATTAAAACTAATGTGACGACTCCTGCTGTTCCAGTGATATTAAAGAGAAACTCCAGAGGCTGCAAATATCTTATTTTGGCTCCTTTTATTGTAAGTGTGCACAATGAGATGTGAATCCATCTGGAGTCACATTCATCTGATCTGAAATGAGTGTGAAGCCTTTTGTAAAATGAAAATGAACAACAAAATCCCATGACTACTAATGTTGTATTTATTAATTATATATTCAGCATTTGGAGATTTAAACAGTCTTCATGATACTGACTGTAAGTGTGGCTGAAAGAAACATAGGTTATAAATACATATTAAAACTGAATGTCTCAGATAAATCCTGTTTTCAGTTGATTTTCCTCCTTTGTTTTGGATATGGGGGGTGAGCTGCTGGTCTGTCACAGGGTTATAAACATGTCGGGCAGCAACTTGTTTCTCCTCGTCATCGCTGTCTGTTTCTTCTGTGTCAGTTTTCCTGGGAACCTACTTCAGTGGTTTTTTTGGTCAGAGTTCACAGTGAGATTAAAGGTTAATGTCCACTCGCGTCTCTGAGTGGCGACAGTAAGATGTGAGTTATGTTTACAGTCCAGTCGGCTGGGGCTTGACGAGGTCAGAGGTCGTAGGGTTAGCTGAGGAGCGTCTCTTTTTGTGGCTCTCATCTTTCAGACCTTTTTGAAAGAGGTTTGTGTATCTGCGTGACGTCCTGTAGTTGTTGCACTGCCTTCACAGTCCACACAGTGCAACAGTGTATCTTTACAAGTGTTGCAACAAATTTAAGTACTTGCAGCTACTTTGTAAAAAGTTAAAGGTCTGTGCTCATGCTTTTAATTACAGCACTCACAGTGAAACTCCACTGTGTGTTACTATCTTATTGTTATTCATTTCACTCCTACGTGAGTACTTGCTGTCCCACTTGTGCAGTTTTAATCACTCATTTGTGTGTTTATTTCCTTTTGTGCACAGGACACTAACAGTGTTTGTTTGTGTGCTGCTGTGTGTCTGGATAATCAGGTTGCAGGTGTTTGTATATATTTACCATCATGTCTCTTTGCAGTGAATGCTTAACAAAAGTTCATCCTCAGTCTTGGTGAGCGAGGCTCCTTCCAGCTGCTCCTTCATCTTCATCTTTTTGACCTTTCAGATGCAATGAGACACAAAGTATATAAACTATGCAGCTTTTTCTTTCATCTGTGTTAGAAATGTGCAGATCAGTGTGAATCCAGAGGGTTACCATCTGTCTCAGCTGTTTCTGTTTTAATGGACGGTGAATGTAACAAGATTACAAAATAAAAGTCTTAGTGTTCTAACTTCCACCACTTCCTGTTTCACGCTCTCCAGATCTAAACGAGTGTCTCCTGAACAACGGCGGCTGCTCCCACATCTGCAAAGATATGGTGATTGGCTTCGAGTGCGACTGCACGCCTGGACTGCAGCTCATCGACCACAAAACCTGCGGAGGTACGTCCTCTTTACATTGGACCCATTTTGACGTGTGAAATTATTAATTCATATGTTTAGTTGTTTAAAATGGATTCCCATTAGTTGTTACCTAGGTAACAACCTGTCTTCCTGTGATCTATTACTTAAAAAGGACATACATCATTTTAATACATCTGGTACATTTAAAAATTAATTTACAAACTAGGGAACAATGCACTATAATAGAAACAATAAGATCATGTACAAATATACTGTAACTTACCAATATATTACAAATTTAGACAGATTCATACTTTGTTATTCCTCAACCTGTTGTCAGGTTCTTAGTCTCTTTAAGTACGGTTTTAAAACTTCTTAATTTCTGGATTATATTTGACTCACTGAACAAAGTGCCGTTGATTTAAGTCTGAACCTTCTCAGTATTTTCAAAACTACCAAAAATATAAGCATCTGTTCTTTTTTTTTTTTTTTTTTTTTTGTCAGATGTCGTACAGATATTCGCTGCCATTGTGCTTCACTGCCGAGCTTTTGTTTCACGGCAACAATAAGCTTTGATTGTTAGAAAAATCGACGGCAGAGAGCTGTCAGCCTCCAACATCACAGCACTGAAAATGAATCCAGTCGTAACGTCCTCGGCAGGTTATTGTTGTGGATGGTTTGAAAAGAAAACATGAAGACCTGAGAGACTCCCTCTTCTGTGTGTTTCCATTCAGGTTCAATGATTTTTTGAAACGTGCATTACTCTTCCTGTCAGTCTTAAGAAACCCTGCAAAGAGCAGGGGCGGGTCAGACGCACAGCAGGCGGGTGTTGTGCGTCAGGGCCAGTACATGCTCTCATTGTGCACTTCCAGCCTCTGTAAGGTTAAGTGTGTAATGTGATTGGCCGGGTTGTAATCAGTTTTTTCCTAAAAGCAGAAATTGTGTTACGTTCAGGACGCACTGATCCGTCACAGCGCTGTTATTGAGCCGATCTTGGCCCCAAACAAACGCCTCTTTGGATGTTGGTAAATGTGTGTAATCCCATCTGGTATGAACCCCCACCAGTTGTAACGGAGGCGTTTAATCTACTCCCAGATGTAAAATCACCACTAAACTCTTAAAAACATTTAATAATTTACATTTAATTCTGATGAGAGCAGCTTGTTGCTGTGGAGGGCTCTGGCAAAACATCAAGCGCACTTAAAGCTTTTAATTTGCCTTTTTTGCGCATCAGGAACTTGCATCAGTTTATAGTCTTCAACAATAGGAATCCTGGGAATGTTTTAGGAAAAGGTGCAAGTTCATTAAAAAAAAAACTTCATGTCGAGAGAGTTTTTGTTTGCAGCAGAGGAACGTGGAAACGTCTCATTACCCAAATTGAGGCATTTAGCTTGATGAATTAAAGATGTCAGATAGCAGCTGCCTCCTACTCCTCTTCACCTACCCCCTGTGTTTGTGCGTGCAGACATCAACGAGTGTCTGAACCCTGGCATTTGCAGTCAGATCTGCATCAACCTGAAGGGAGGATACAAGTGCGAGTGCCACAACGGCTACCAGATGGACCCGACCACCGGAGTGTGCAAGGCTGTCGGTGAGTCAACACGAGTCCTGGTTCCAGCTTTTCACGTGTTTTTGCTTCTGTTGCATCACATAAGTTTCAGTAGGTTTTGAATAAAAGAATTGAACTTTATGATCTTCAGAAAGGAGCATTTTAATACAGGGCTGTTACATTTGTATTAAACAGGCAAAGCTGGTGTTTTACTGCAGCTTTCCAGTTATGAAAATCTAGAAAAGGTCACAGCAGTGCATTAATAAAACGCATTGGAAAAGTATTTCTTCAAGAGCAGCATATGTGAAATTGTGTTTAATAGATTAAAAAAAAGCAATAATGGAGGTTTTTCCATAGCACACAGAGTGGGAAAAGTACTCACTGAGCTGATGGTATTAAAAATGTCTGCTCTCCATTCACGGGTCTTGATGTTATTCATGCTGACTGTAGGTAGTTAATGGCTTGAATTAACTCTTGGGCTTTTCCTGCGATGTCAAGTCAAATGTCTGCCATAGCTCAGAGGTTGTGACTGTGACCATGAATGGCAACACTCCTGGTTTATACATAACAGTCTTATTAAACATTTTGAAAGAGTAAATGAGTGTAGTAGAAATATGTTTCCAACACCTCATGTGACCTTTCCTCACTTACCTTTTAAAGCTGAGGTGAAGAACTTGTCTCCCTCTTCTGGCAGCAAGAGTAATTACACACTTACTGTTCACGCTCGCTAAGGTGAATCGTTTACTTTCTGTTAAGATTGTAGATTTTTCTGGAGCATCAGAAACCTTCTCCAAAATACTTTACTCCTCTATTCAGCTTTGGAAAACCAGTCGTTACTGGTTGATGTTGGTGCACCAGCATGAAAGTATCCCTCCACACTTTAAATGTAAAACTCCAGTATGCTGTGAAATACTGAGATTGATTTACCTGGAGGTGATGGAGCTCCTGCATCAACAGTCACTCATTTAAACATTGACCGGTCCTGCTCTGTGGCTTTAAAACAGCTTTAAAAATCTTTATGTGATACTTTTACTTCAGTGAGAACAGTTTGTCAGGATTAAACAATAAGTGAGAAATATTATCAGAGAGACTCTGGAGTTATCATTCAGCTGGAGATGGATGTGTCATCCTTCAATCTGATCACATGATGAAGCGTCTCTGCAGTAAAATGACTTTATTGTGCTGCTTGCTGACAGAGACCTCCTCTGTATCCTGTGGTTTGTCTTTTGTCAGATCTGTCTATTCTAGTTATTTATCATGAATTTAATATACAGCAGATTTGTGATGTTAGAATACTTTTTGAAGTAAGACACCATCATCTGGAACCAGAAATATTATGTTATTATTAATAATTGTATAATAAGGTTAAATGCTGCAGCAGAACTTCAGGCAGCTGCTAAAGAGATGAGTTTTCAGATTTGACCTTTCCTGTCCTCAGGTAAGGAGCCCAGCCTGATCTTCACAAACCGCCGTGACATCCGTCGTCTGGGTCTGGAGAGGAAGGAGTACACTCAGATTGTGGAGCAGCAGAGGAACACTGTGGCGCTGGATGCAGACTTTGACCAGCAAAGGATTTTCTGGGCCGACCTGGGCCAGAAGGCCATTTTTAGGTAGATTACACACAACACTGACACTGAGGTGAAGTGAGTCCCGTATGTTTGACATTTTCAGGGACCTTTTCTGTGGTTAATTATCAAGTTGGACACGTTTGACTTTTGAAGATGAGAACGTTTAGCAGTTTATTTTCTGTTAAATCAAGCGGGATAAATTTGGGCTGATGCTACATTTCAGCTAATTAATCATTTATCTGAGCCACTCGTGATTTGAATCTTTGAAAAGAAGCTGCACATATTATTTTGGACAAAGCTTTTTGATTTGGCTTTTTAGCTGCACTAGAGAAAAACCTTTTATACGTTTCTGTGCAACAGCAACATTTCTCTTCCCTTCGTCCTCTCAGCACCGTGCTGGATAAACGTGGGGAGGTGGGCGCCCACAACAAAGTGATCGACAACGTCCAGACTCCGGTGGGAATCGCGGTGGACTGGATCTACAAAAACCTGTACTGGTCCGACCTCAGCACCAAAACCATCTCCGTCGCCAACTTCAACGGAACCAAGCAGAAGGTTCTGTTCAACAGAGGCCTCAAAGAACCGGCCTCCATCGCTGTGGATCCACTGTCCGGGTGGGTGCAAAGCTGTGAAACTCTTTGATCTGCTGCTGGTAAAATCCATTTATTGATCAGTTATAGATGCTTGTGTTTGTGTGTGTGGTGCTGTAGGTTTTTATACTGGTCTGACTGGGGAGAGCCGGCTAAGATTGAGAAATCTGGTATGAACGGAGTGGACAGACAAGTTCTGGTGGCAACGGACATCCAGTGGCCTAATGGGATCACACTGGGTAAGGGATACATTTGAAAATAAAACATTTAATTTCTGCTACTATAAATCCTGAAGTATTACACACATTTTACACAGTTATTATTTTTCTTCAAAAATAAAAGCAAAGAAAGATGCTGATCCGTCCCTTATGTATTTCAATAACTAGTAACCCTGACTACAGATCATTTCATTTTCATCTAACCACTGACAGATAATCAAAAGTTGTCCTTGTTCTGTTACTGTCTCACCCTCACTGTGAAAAAGCCATCGATTTGTTCTTGTTAATAAAACGTTGTATTGATTTTATGCTTTTTTTTCTATCCCTCTCATCTTGTCTTTTCTGCCCTCTGTCTCCCTTTTACTCTCCGCTCTCCAATTATTCTCTTTAATTCTGTTATTTCTTCAATCTTCCTCACTTCCTCCTCTCTTCTGCATCTTCCTCCCAGATCTAATCAAAGGTCGACTGTACTGGGTCGACTCCAAGCTGCACATGCTCTGCAGCGTCGACCTGAACGGGGACAACAGGAAGAAAGTGTTGCAGTCTTCAGAGTACCTGGCTCACCCCTTCGCTCTTACTGTTTTTGAGGTATTACAGCTACATCCTCTTTCTCACACCTTTGATTCTTTTTAACTGTGGTTGTCAAGGTGATTATAGCTTCTCATTGACAAAACAGGGAAATAAAGTCTAGTATTTTTTTAATCATTCAGGTATAGTTTTGTTTTTGATTTAATTCAACAGGTTTTAGTGCATTGTCAAGTTTCCTTTACTCTCAGTTTTACAGTCACCAATACCTTTGTCTCTACTGTCACCACCTCATTCCGATTGTGTTTTTTCTCTGTTACTGAGAGTGTTGTGTTGATTTTTCTGCAGAGAATTAGAAACTTTTTTGAACGTTTTCATCTGTCATCATCAGCGAGTATTTGCGTTCTCCTCTACTTTCAATTAACTCCAGTTACTAGCCCGGCCAGACATGTCCTCCATACATTAATAACTAAAGAGCCCCTACAACAATGGACAAGTAATTTCATTGGCTGGATATCTTGTTTGCTGTTACGTCTCCAGTGTGAACATGTGTGTGTTTTACTGGGTTCACATTTGATCAAACATGAACACAAACCTTTAAAAAAATTACTAGAAATATCAACTTCTTTACAAATCTGCAGGAAGCTCATGCAAATCACATTTTCCTGGATCTCTGCACTGGAGTGTGAAGTTGGCGTGACCCACAGAGGCTCATTCTCAACATTAATGATGAATACACCAGCAGTTATACTCAACAGATACAAGTTGTATCTGAACTCATGGTGCATGATGGACAGTGTTAATGTAAAGTACCAACACTGTAATCTGCTGGACTCACTGTACTTTACATCTTTCAGACACCACACAGTCATGGACATGTGGTGCTCATGCCTTCGCCCACATCCACTCATGCAGCTGCTAACATGTTCTCGCTCACACAGATGACTCATTTCTTCACATGCGAGCTCTGTGCTCAAGGTGCAGTTCATGTCTCCAGTTACTGGAACAGTTAGCAGCATTTATCAGTCTGTCTTTTTTTTTAATGTACTCACATGAATAACCTGGGAGCAGCGAGAGGCACCTTCCTCAGCAGAACATCCGAGCTGAGATGTTTGACAGTTGGTTTCCACGCAGCACCACACAGATGGTCTCGGCACAGACGGAGGAATCTGTACACTGCACTTTCTCCACACATTTAATCCATGTCAGATCTGAGTTAACAACATGGACTTAAATTGGGTTTTTTTTGTCATGGTAATTTTTCAAAAAACATTGTTCATCTAGATATATTAATAATAAAATGTTAATTACCTCAAGTACACTCACCAGCCACTTTATTTAGGGGAAAAATGAGTTTTTTGGAGCCAGCATCTAGTGGTCATTAGAAGTATTGCACTTTTGCTACATTGTGTTCACTTTCACAACCCAGTGGCTACATCCATCTTTTATATACAGTCTGTGGTATTGACACACTGATACCACAACATCTGAGTGTGGCAGCAGAAATCAAGCATCATCAGATCAGGCAGCATTGTCCAGTTTTGGTGAGTCTCTGTCCACTGTAGCCTCAGTTTCCTGGTGTGGGGGACAGGACTTTTTAACCTGTTGTGATCTTCTGCTGCAGCAGCTTGGATGTAGCAAGTGCTTATTGGCGTTACTGTTATATCTCTGTAAGGGTCAACCAGTCTGGTCGTTCCTCTGACTCTGCTATGAACCACAGCTCCCTTACATCCATGTCAAAGTCGATTAAAATACTTTTCTTTCCCAGTCAGATGTTTGGCTTTTAGCTGTTATTAGTGAAGTGGGAAAACTTCCTCTTACTTGAAACCACTCTTGCAGGTTTAAATGCATATTTTGTTCAACATGATGATCTCAAAGAAGAGACGCAATAGGTCCATAATCTAAATAAACTCTGCAGAACATGTCACACTGGATATAAATGCTGTGTAGCAACAGAGATCATCCTGGTAAGACTGAAAACAACTCCTTATAAGGATCCTCTTCAGAAAGCTTCTTCTTGACCCCCGGCTCATACTGTTTTTCAAGAGTGACATCTGTCTTGGTGAAGCTTAAAAAGGGTTCAGAAAATTTAGCTCGACTTTCCTGTCTTTCACACAGGATCGAGTTTTCTGGACAGACGGAGAAAACGAAGCCATCTACGGTGCAAACAAGTTCACCGGCTCCGACGTGGTGACGCTGGCCAGCAACCTGAACGACCCCCAGGACATCATAGTGTACCACGAGCTGATTCAGCTGTCGGGTGAGAACTGGCTGGGAGGGAGAACGTAATGGACGGACAATAATGATTGTTGAGCTGGAAAATTGTATTCATCAGATTCCTGCAGGCTCAATAACGTCACAGTAACCAGATCAAAGCAGGGAAAGTTATTCAGAAGTTCCTATAATTCTGCTTGATTGAAGTAGATGAATTGTTACTGTAATCATGCTGCCGTAATTGTCACAGGTGTTGATGTAATTCAATTGAGATTTATCAAGGGAAGGAGGCAAAAAGGGGGGTTTCATTCTCCTTCTGGTGTCGTCTTGAATTTTATATGAATTTGTAGCAACAACTTTACAAGGCTTTGAATTTGCAGACTTTGTGTATGTTGAGCAAACTTATCAGAGTTGTTGATTGTTGTGTGCAGGTACTAACTGGTGCACAGAGAAGGGTGAAAATGGAGGCTGCAGCTTCATGTGTCTGCCTGCACCGCAAATCAACAAACACTCCCCGAGATACACCTGCGTGTGTCCGGAGGGACAGGAGCTGGCTGCCGACGGCTTACGCTGCAGACCAGGTGAGTCCCAGCACCCCACTGAAGTCCACATCGTGTTTACACCTGAACCAGGAGCAGGTTTTTCTGAATTTGCAAGCTACAATATTTATTTTGATACGTTTCTGTAATAAAAGCAAATTCCACACCTAGGACCCCTGCATGAGCACGTACAGCCCTCCTGTGGGATATATCTAAAATTTATTGGAAACTGTTATTTGTGAAGCAGGATGCAACTGTTTGTAATCTGTGTGTGAGCATGGCTGCTGATTATTTCAGTGAAATATTCTGCAAGGCCTGTAAGGATGTTGCACAGACAGTTTTGTCTTCATGGAAACTGTCAGCTGTACAATTAATAGTTTTAAAGGCAAAGCACTGACTCATTTGTTTACAGTATCATGATGATTTGATTGCACTTGCAGGGAGATCTGTTGCATCAAACCTTTTAAGTTCAACTTGCATCACCGGATAACGAGACAGCATTAAAATATGCAAATACAGTGCGGACAGGATGTAAAACAAATGCAGCTTGTTGTGAGAGCTGTAACACGATGAGAGAACACGGTGGAATAAAAGCTTTGTAGATCTTGACATGAACTAAAGCAAAAGTCATTTAGACTGAAGAAAACCATCTCTGCAGCAAAGAGGACGAGGAAATATATTTATCCAACTCAACAGCTTCCTGAAGAACTGTGAGAAATCTGTCTGGAGTCAAACTATTGGGTTGAGAAATGTGACATTTGGTGAAGGTTGTTATTGCGTGGCTTCACCTTCTGAAACACAACAACAAAACACTTTTCTGTCTGAACTGGTACATTTGACTGCTTTTAGCTAAAAAATTAATAATACATAAAGTACTATGTTAGAATAGTTACTCGTGAAACTGAAAACATTTTTGGAAAAGATTTTATACAAGAATCCTGGTATAAATAATATCAATGTTCTAGCCATAGTCTGTATATAGAAGATGGACCATAGCCTCTGGGTCTCAAAAGTGAAACCAGTACTACTGGATGCTGGCTTAAATGGTCACTTCTGCCTCCAGAAAACTAATACGGCAATGTTCAAATACCAAACTCCTGGCTTCAGTATGTGAGTCAACAAACCCACAGGTGATGAAGCATTATCTTCATCCACTTTTTAATTACAGTCTATGCAGCAGCAGCTGTTTTGATCTGCATACATAGATATGTGGATGTCGTCACCAACTGGCTAAGAAAGAAATAGCTTATTTAAAATCCTGTGCTTCCAGCAGGTAGTTCAGGTCATTATGGCATTTTTGCATATTAAATATCACGGACGTTCAAATGCCAAACTCTTGGCTTCAAAATGTGAGTCCACAAACCAACAGGTGATGTCGCAGTGACTGTGTTCATCTGTTGTGTGGTTTATGGTTCGAGCGGACCGATTTAAATTTGCATCTGTGCATCCTTGGCAGAGTACAAACCACATCAGTGCTCAGATTGAGCCGGGTTAAACCACCAAATGAATGTAACACAAGTAGTTGTTCATTGTGTTAATTACTGTACACACTCCTGTATCTTCTCTTTACTGAACTGCAGTGTCTCTTAAAGAATAGTTTATAAAAAAAGGGGGTTCGCAGGAGATTCACTGTAACACAAGAAGAGTTTCATCACTCTCTGTTCTTCCTCTGCTTCTCAGTGGCATGTTTCCTCTGCGGGTCTTGTCTTCCCTCTGTATCCATGCCAGCCACAAGCCCAGCTGTCTGTCTGTGTTAGCAGGCTGACAGCTGAACAGTAGCTGACGCAGTTGGTGTTGTGATCCTGTTTTTCAACACTGTCCTCCTTCACTTCTCTGCTGCATCTCCGTCACCTCCTGCTGTGTTTCAGAGTGTGGCTGTCGCCTCATCCTCACAGCACCACTGTCTGTTCTCGTGGTCGACCCTAATTCAAGTCATTGTCAGTTGCTGTCGTCTGGTTTATTTTTTCTGCAGCTTGTTACTGTGTTGTGATGGCTCAATGTGTCACCGCTACATGTTCAAAACCACGAACATGAGTCTGCCGTTAGTCTTGTGGGAAGACTCTCAACATGGTTTTAAAACCTCATTGCAGGTATTTTCTCTGGTTCTTGTTCCAGTTTTTCCTCGAGGCGTTGAGGTCAGGGCGTCAAATCCTACAGCACCACAAAGTAAAAGCTTTTCTTTAATGGAGCCGACTCTTAGCACGAGGGTCATTTTCAAACTGGGTCATAAACTGTTGCCACTTGGTTGAAAACTAAATTTAATTATGTGTTAAGATGTCAAGATTTCCCATAATTGAGCCTAAGGGGCCCAACTCTGAAAACATTGGCTTAGTTCTTATCTAAATAGTGGAGCAACTCATTGGTAGTTTAGATCAGCTTTTGCATTTTAAACATACTGCAGAGATCTGTGTTTAGTCAAAAATCCAATTTTGTTTAGTCGACCCAAACACTCACTCTGTATGTATATGTGTATATTTGACAGAGCAGAAGAGGATGTTGAAACAGTTTTTTACCACTTAGCCTAAATTATAAATGAAGCTCTCTCAACAATTCAAAAGGCTTAAAAGAAACAGTTTCTTAATGTAGCTTGAGTACACAAACCTTCTGTATGATGAGCAAACTAATGAGTTATATTCATACGGGGTTGGAAAGGTCTTATAAACAATATTATTTACGACTCTAAGTTTTGCAGCTTAACTCTGAAAACAGCTCAGTTCAGATTACCACCAGAGTAGTAACAGCTGTAAGTAATCAGTAGTTTGTTGGAACAGTTTTGTAACAGTTTCTGTAATAAACTGTAAAGTGTGGATTTGTATTCTGATGTTGAGTTACTAACCGTTACATTTTTTACAGAATGTAGTTAAACATGGCTTCGGTTCAGTTGCTAGGTGACGATAAACAAATATCTGTAGCAGCATATGTAGCGGCTTCTTTTTAGGAAGGTGCTACAGTTCAAAGTACGGTTTCTAGTAACATTAGCTAGCTCACTGTGGGGCTTCAATGGACCAATCAAATCACTCCAAATGTTTTATCTCGCCTACATATCTTGTCCTTGCTGGAAATGTGACAATGTAGAAGTTGGGTACTCTCAATGCTTTTTCAATTCAATGTGAGCACTGACTTTTATTCTATACTTGGCACAATGGGACTTTCTGATATTGTTTACAAAGTGTTTGTGTTGTCAGCAAAGTTGTGGCCTGATATTTGGTTAACCTGAGGCCATTGGGAACAATAGCAGAGGCCTAAGAACAAGCCCTTGGGGAACTCCAAATCACCAGGACCTCAAATGATCCAGCTATTTGTGTCCAGTTTCTTTTCTTTTTAAACTGTGTGCTACAAAAGGGAGTCAAAGCTGCTTTAGATTAAGTACAAAGTATGTAAATTACCATTTTCAATTTGTACCGAGAGCAAATTTGCATGTGTGTATCCACTCCCAGCTCCTCATTGACTTTGAATGAAGATGGTCTCTAGTAGGGATTGTTTTCAGGCCACAAGTGACAACAAAAGCACCGCTTTGCTCATTTATCTGTCAGTGTTAGATGTGAGGTTTAGTATGATTTGAATTGGTGCTTTCATAATGTGAAAATGAAACTGCAGCCCTGCCCTTCATACGCCTTCCTTTTTCTTTGCTGGGAACAGGTTGCCTAGAAACACAGTCCTTCCCCTTACAGTTGTTTTTGTCTTGAGCAGTCCAGCTCTGTACTGCGCTCCCACAGATTAGCCTCTTCATACTGAAGCGGTGTCAGATAGGAACCTGACAGCTGAATTCAGGGCACATACTCTCCTAATTGGACTGGAGCTGTAGACCGAGACACTGGTTTACACAAAGTACTGGAACATCTCCCTGACAACTCTCTGCTCAACTGAGTGAGAGTCTGCCTGGTTAGATGTTGAGTTTTCTTTTAAGACTTCTCCCTACTTTCCCTCTTCTTCTAAAGTGAGCGCTGAGAGTCTTGACAGTTTTTGCTGCCTGTCCTTTTCAGTGATGTCTCCTGTATGATCTCTGCAGCACTGCTCAGATTTCATCTCCTGCTTCATGCCGTATGTGAGTGAAGTTTGTCAACTTTATCTCTTTGGTAAGAGTTGTAAGCAGCCTCATGCACAGCAACAGTGGTCATCTAAAGGCTGGAGAAGCAGGCTTGTGACTGCAGTATCTGTGGTTTACCCTGGTGAAAAGGCTTTTGTCTTCTTTCATTGACACGACTGTGATCCTTAAATCCCACTGCTGTTGCTCCATCGTGGCCAGCTGATCAGACTGGTACTGTGAATGTGATCAGGGCTTTACTAAAAAAGACGAGCTAAATAAAGATTTATAATATGTAGGTAAGGGTTGTGGCTATGTGAGCAGTGTAGCTGTAGGAAAGTCAATGAGTCTGTCAACACTTGGACCAAACCATCTTAAGAGCTGCTAGAGGGACTGCCATGAGTTTTAGTCCACATCTAAGGTGCCCAGAGGAAAACCTGACATTTGTGTTTCCCTGATTTTTCCTTTAACACCACCATGAGCTGGACATGTGTAGTTGTGAATTTCTCAAGTAGCATGAAATTTGAATTTCTGAGTTTACTGTTCGTATACAAGTACACAGATTTCCAAGTGGAATTAACAATGGCCTGTTTACTTCTGAATGCAGCCAGGATTACAGTGTCCAGTGTTGTGCACACTACACAAGAGCTAGCTCAAAGTTCAGTTCACACAGATTAAAATGAACAACTTCATGTTATGTAATCAAAACACTGGTGCATTCATAAGTATGCATGTTACCGTCCACATTGACAGATTGTAGCCCTGTTAGAAGACCCCTGATTTCAGGGTGGTACTCGCCATTAAACATCTTCATAACAACATTGTATGATCTGGGATTTAATGACCTTCGCTGCAGCAGTGAACACAGGACATAACCTTTTTAGATGATTGCTGTATTGAACCTTGGCCCCAGCTAGACACTTAATGACTTAATGGTAACCTAATCAGCTCTGTGGCTATGAGCCTCATAGTGGCACATTCATGTTTAGGGGTTTGGGTGCTCTTCTGAATGGCCACATTTGAGGAGGCTGTGGCTCTGGTGGTTGAGCAGCGTCACCCACAAACTGTGAGGTTAGTGGTTTAACTTCCTGTCCATGATTGGCCACAAAAAATTTATTGTAACTCTAAAAAAAAATAATAATAATAATAATAAAATCTCTTTCTCTTGCACAAGTGGCTGTGCTGCTCTGGTCACACAGCCTCTCCCTGTGCATATTGACACCTTTACTCTGTAGCTGCACAGATTTCATCACAACTTATTTGATTTGTTGAAAGATTCAGAGTGTGACGTAAAAATTCAGTCGGCTCTGCGGCAGATTTTTACCGCCGGCCTGGTCCACAGAAATGCAATGGCCTTCGTGCACCGAATGTCCCTGCAGCCTGACTCACCTCCTCACAGGCTGTTTGGGAATCTGGAGCTGCCTCCAGGCTCTTTACAGCCTCCGTGATGACTTGAGCGTACCACCCAGACTGCCAAGCTGTGTATGTGTGTGCTGTTCTTTAATGCAGCTTGTGTCTTCATCCCTGTGGCATGTTGTGTGAGTGTATGCTTGCTGTTCTGAGCATGTGAATCCATACAAATGTGTATTTATTCAGACGCGAGCGGTGGTTTCTGTGCGTGTGGGGGTTGTTTGTGCACGCTCGGTTGTCTTGGAACTGCCTTTATGTGCATGGGAGTGTTTCTACAACTGTGTTTACACGCCTGTCTGTGCTGCGCCTCTTGTATTGTTTCAAAAATAAAAAGTAAGAACAGTGCAGGAGGGGTTAACCAGAGGATGCCTGCCACTCGCTGAATGCTCCTCCACCTTCCTCCTAGTTGGGCCGTAGCCAAAGGCCTCGTTGCTCTTTACTAAACCACCAGCTAACATATTTATCCCATTTTACAGCCGTCGCAGCTGCACTGAATGGGGAACTGTAGAGCTTTGTGTGGTTGCAGCTTGGACCGGCTCTAATCTTGTTAGTGAGAGAAAGTAATAAGCAATACTCTTCACTTCAGGGTTGAACCTGAAACTACCACCGAGGGATTCATAGACCCGCCTTTAGAGGCGACTGGGGAGTGTTTTCCTTCAGGTTGAACAATCTCAGACTGAAATACAGGATGTCTCAGGGATTTTCTGACACCGTTGGGATCTACTTAGTTCCACAGTGTTTCCTAAGGTAACATTCATCAAGGGTACTCAAGCCTGACGGATACCACTGTTAAAGGGGAAACTTTACTGTTGCTCACATGAAAATAGATTTTTTTTTTTTTTTTTTTTTTTTTTCTCTGGTTTGTGAACTGATAGGACTCTGTGTATTCAGGAAACTGCTTCACAAACCAAGAATCTTACTAAAGAATATTTAACATTTTAATTGTATTTTAGAGAAATACATCACCACGATTGGGGAAGTTTTTTGCACCCACTGCTTGTTCTGTTTGTCTGATGTTGTATTTTATGACATTTAACTAGTAACTTAAAAATGTAGTGGGGTATGAAGGACAATATTGTACTTTGAAATATAATGGACTGGAAGTATAAAGTAATAGAAAGACTAGAGGTGCACCCATCAGGATTTTTTAGGCAGATCACCAAAAATTTGGATCTATCGATACCGGTCACACATAAATGCATATTACGCCCAAATTAATAATATACTGCAGTCCTAAATTCATAAGCCTATTGTTATGAATTAAAACTTGTAGATGAAAAAACAGTTAATTAAAGCCACCAAGATAAACTGTAAACATTTCTTTTATTAAACTGACTTTTTAACCAGCAAACTGTTTTATGTAACAGTAGCCTACAAACCATTGAGGATGTACACGTCACATGATTGGTCCTTTCGATTGGGTCATTTCGCCGATTAGGATCTGTTCACCAATCGATTGGTGCACCTCTAATAAAGACAACGCAAATACTCAAGTAAAGTAAAATTTGTTCTAATGTTCAAATTTGTGTACTTTATATTGTAGTATATTCTAAATGTAACTACTCAAAAAAGAAACTCTACCCTCAAAAAATCAGTTTGCAGTGAATCCAAGCTCACACAAAGTAGGCATGTGGTTAGCTAGTTGGTTATAAACTTATTGTTGCAAAGACAATGCTGTTTATGCATCTCACCTATGCTACGTTAATGTCATGTTATGAATGTACTGACAAACTATAGTCTGATGGCTGATGTGGCCTGATGAGCGTGAGAGATGTTACAGTTGTTGAGGACAGAATTAACATTATATTATACTGAAAAGTAAAAATGATGGCGTCATTGTTTAACTTTCCAGACTTTATTCCACAAATTAGTTTTACCATGAAGACACCAGCACCCGGACAGCTCTGACTGTCCTTTCACTGCAGTTGGCAATTAAAGTCGGAGCTTGCTTGTCTGGAAAAACTACATCACGGCACAAATGTTAAATCACCCCGAGCATCTTTTTCTGCAATATGTGATCAGCTCATATGAGAAAAGACACTGATATCAATAAATCTCTGTAACTGCTCTTACAAAAATGGTGTCAGGCAGCACTAGACAATACCAGCTGCTAGAAGTTTAATATTTCATATATTGCATTAATTACAGTATTATACTTGGATTTTTTTTGTCTTTGTATTTTAATGCACACCACACTGCTACTGCTGCACATGTGAAAACCTGACATTGGTAGCCTGCTCGAGGTCACATTAGCAGCTCCCAGCGCACCGCACCTGACGCACAAATCAGTGCAACTCTCTCCTGCTATTGGTCAGTTTTGATTGATCAATGACTTTATTGTTTGATGAGCAAAATGTAACTTCCTGTTGTAGGTGAAGCCTTTTGAAACTGGTTTAGTTTGATCCAGACTGTACTTAAACAGGTTGTTCAGCCATAAACCAGGACGTGCATTCATTTCCAGCTCCTACGCAGCAGACCTCACTCTGCTGCCTCTCTGCTAATCAGCAACGTATTGATCCAACTATAAGGGTTTTATTGTTGCCGCCGTCCTTCGTGGTCATACAGATGCTGGTCCCGATCAATAGGACTGTGCTTTGCAGCTGTGAATCTGTTGCATTGCTTCCGAGTGTCGCCTCCTTTGAGATAAGTGTCACATTCAAAGCAGGAGAACCATGAGCGTCGTCTTTGTGCTGAGATGTAACACAGCTGCTGTTTCTGTGTTTGGATGCAGCGACTTGGCGTCTTCCTCGCTGAGCGAAAGTGGAGCTCGCTTTCATCTATTAACCGTTTATTTACTCGTTTAGTCTCCTGAGATCTGGTCCATATTCAACGAAGGCCTACATGCATGTGTGCAGTGCATAAAAACAATTGTTTGGAAAAAAAATCCTGACTCTCGACTCTCTCTGTGACACAGACCCTTCATCCAAACGTCCCTCTAAGGATGATGGGAGAGCTCTAATACAGCCACCCCCAGGTAAAACCGTCAGCCCCCCGTCTGCACTGCGCTTGTCTCTGGCTTGGTGAATCGCTTTCTAAAGCTTGTTGGGCTTGGTTCAAAAATTAAACAACATGCTGTTCTCCTCCCTAACCGTTGATTCAGGTGTTTTCTATTTGAATTGTTAACTGGGGAACATCTGTCTTTTAACTGATTGTGGCTACAGCCCCTCCTCTTCCTCATGTTTGTTGTTAATCTAACGCCACAATTAATCACAAGATCGCTTCTCGTGTCCGTGATGCTGCATGGAGGGTTTTTAACAGCCTGGCTCTTTTTCCAGCTGATCATCTGTTGTGCAGGCTTGTCTGTGTGCTGCTTTTTTTTTTGTTTGTTTGTTTGGGTAATGATGCAGATGTGTTTCAGGCGCCGTGCATTACAGATAACTGATTTAAAGCAGTTAATTTGGAACAAACAACCAAGTATAGCCTTAGGTATTTAAGGAGTAATTTCATCTCGGTGACTCTCAGGTCTGAGCAGTTTACCACACAGAATACAGATGAACAACAAACTGAACAACACAAGAAGAGCTTCAGTGCTCCTCTGCATTTGAAACTCTGCAGGAGGGATGGATGGGACGCAGTTAGTCCAAAAGATAATCCCTCACTTGGTGATGGAGGGCAGTGTCGGTGCAAAACCTCCCATAGGTGTTCACCTGGGCCGTAGCACATGATTTACATCACTTAAATACTCATCAAAGCATTATCAGAGCCCTCAGGCTGTGGACATCCTGGAAGAGATCAGTCCCGTCAGGATTGAATTGTTTCATCATAGTGTAAAGGTGGTTACTTTGTAGTAAGGGCTTAATGCACTACCACCCTGATATATTATCCCTCCATGTAGGATTGTGCATCGTCCTCATCACCTCCTGCACTGACACTTACCTGAAAACGAGTTGCTCTGCTCTTTCTTTACGTATCACACTTATGAGCACCACACCTTTCAAATGTGACCACAATTCCCCTTTTTACTGACGTCTCTCCTGCAGATCAAAGTTTTTGTTCCCATTTTAACACCAGCCCGCTGAGTCTTTGTGACTGAAGCTCCTGCCATCCAACAATGAACCCACATGAAAGTCACTTTGATCTTTTCCTCTTGACATTTTGACACAAAATCAAAATCAGCTCCACCTGTTTAACATTTTTCTACATGCCTCAGATCGGGTTAGTTGTTTAATTGCACCGTGCACCTGTGTGGAAGCATCTGCATTTCTTCAGATTTAATTGTCACCGTGTTTCGAGGATTCATTAAAAACAAGACAACAGGATGAAATCTGTTAAGTTGCAGGTTTTATGAACTCTACTCTCTGCACATCTGTGGTTACAGTTTAAATGGGAACTGAGCAGATAAATGAAGATTTCAGGTGTAGGTTCCCCAAAATGTAAAGGAGCCCACACTATTGTTTCAGTGCCAGAAACTACTCTTTCACTACTTTCTGTACTGGATGGATGGATGGATGGATGGATGGATAAAACTTTATTAATCCCCATTAGGAGAAATTCAGATGTCCGACAGCAAATACATTAATACAGATGTTAAATCACACATACATAAATGAATTGGCAAAAGTAGTAATAATAATAAAATAATAAAATAATAAGAAGAACAGTGTCGCACACACCTCAGTTTACTCAATAGTACAAAACGGGGATTTTCAGACACTAATTGATATTTTCTTCCAGTGTAGTTCACTGTTTAATTTTTGCATCTATGTGTGGCATTGTTATCGTAGAATTTATTTTACACTTAAAATGATTACACTCTATACAGCTATATGTCCTGTTTCCCCAAAAGCATGATGGGAACTTAGGCACCAAAACTCAAAATGTGTTCGTCCAAAGATTGAATGTTTGCTCAGTTTTGTTCCAGACAATTTCAAGTTGCACCATCAATACATAATCCCATAAAATAAATGCAAACTGAACATGCAAACTGACAAGTAGAACGTGTTCTAAAAATGAAATAGCTTGAGTAAAACAGTGATCTGAATCAGTTGTACAGAAACACTCCTGTTTCGATTGGACTAGTTGTAACTTTGTGAGATACAAGGTTGAAGTCGTTTTATACATCGATCAATATTTAGGATTAACTTCGATTAAAACTTGAAAAATCCATGGCTGTTAAAACTTGTTTCACTTTCCTTCTGTGTTGTTGTGTTTTCCAATTGATTTTCATGGAGTTGATTCTTCTTTTTTTTTCAGGCTTCAGTTAACGTTTTTTTGTATTTTCTGTGCACCTCAGCTGCACAGCCATTCACACCTAATGTTTATTCTTCATGTAGATAAATGAACTGAAGATTTTCGACTCGCTGCAATTTGAGTGTTTGTTGCCAATCAGGCCGTCTGCTGCAGCTCGTTTCTGTCGTGGGTCAAACATTTCAAACTCACAAGATGTAAAATGGGATTATTAAACTTGTTCTGTGCTGTTTACTCACTGACTTTATCCTAATCCTCCTGAAAAATACCGTTTGTGATTGAAGTGCACGCAGGGATCCTAATCAGAAACACAAGCCGCCCAAACAAGGACTGCTGATGAGATTTAGTTTGCTGCTAAATTTACACCTCTTGTTGTGGTGATTTGTATTCAGGAGCTTTGACCCTTGATGTTGTTGTTGAGACCATATTATTGATGGAAGTGGTCTGCTCGCCTCTCCTGCTGCACCGCCCCCGATGTTGTGCATTATATATGTCCAGCTTCTGTGTTAATGTTTCAGTTGGTAATAAACCACAGTCAAGTGATTGGAAGCTCAGGAGCAGCACCTAGTGGCGGGGACAGGGAAGTGCAACAAAACAATCAATTTGTATTGGATTTTCTAAAAGTGTGATTTCAGGATTCTGGGAAAAACTCACACAAGACGCCAAATATTGTGCCAAATTGCACAAAACCACAATAAACCTTAAAGGGGGTTTATTGGTATTCATTGTGTAACTAAAGCCTGCTGTGTCTGTATGAGCAGTGAGTTACACGTACGATAAGGAAATCGAAAACAAACACGACTAATGCTGTAACACGTTTTTAAAGGTGATGTATCAGTATTGTGTGTTCACTTTGCAAGACTTTAATCAAATGCATTTTAACTCACTGTTACATTTTATGACATTTTGTTGTTGTTTTTAACAGAAAACACAAAATTAGGTAAGAAATAAGATGCTTTGTGTCATTACACTGAACCGAGGGACCATCATCATGGAGGTAGAGCAGTGGCTTCACCTCAAGTTATGTAGATATGAGTCATTTTTATTGTGCCTGTAGATTCTTATTGTAAACTCTGTGTTGATTGAGTGGTTCAATGGGATTTTTACTGTGGTGCTGTTGTGTGTATGGATAAACATGGTACCTTCAGGTTTGGATGAACATAGTTTTTTTGTTTTTTCTGGATTCCAACATGTGGAGCAAACAGGTACAGAGATGACTTAATGGTACCTTAACATCAATTAATAATTATCAGATGTTTCCAAAGCTCCGAGTGCTACAGTAAGTGTTGAAAAGCTGAGGTTTTTCATGGGATTTTAACTAACAACAAATATATACTGTCACTAACCCTCAGTCTGTTCATGCTAGCAGCTGGACGACCTCATGTTTGTTCTGAGTGTTGTAGCAAAGGCTAATAGCTGTAATGTTTCACTCAAAGTGGACGACTGACATGTCCATCCCTGGAGTCAATGGTGCACTTTACTGTTTTTTTTTTAGTCTTGACGTTGTTCTGTGTCAGTCAGTGTGTGTGTGAGAGCAGTGCAGGTTTCATGTGGATGACCTCATTGAGCCATTTAGCAGAGGAGCAGACTGACTGGCAACAACAGCACCAGAGACGCTTTGTCTGTTTTCCTGAAGTCGCTGCTTTCAGCCAAGCTGTTTATCAGTCGTGTCACTCACAGCACTGCTCCACCACCGCTCTGACACCACGTGACGTCCACCCAGGAAGCTGCATGAACAAAGTTTAACATGATCCTTTGGAAAGTTTGAACCCAGCAGTCAGAGTTACAACTTCAGTTCAGATGTGCAGCAGCTCATCAATGTTTGAGAGTACAGTCTGCAGCATGAGTCATTTCAATAAATTATTACTCTGTAGAACAGGCTGAAGTTTGATTGGCTTTCTTCTTACTGACTTCCTTCAAATTTTCACTCTTTTTCATACTTTTTTTTTTAAAATCAATACCCCAGCTTGTCAGTTAACTCTTAAAGTCTGGCTTTAATGAAAACTGACGGTTTCTCTTTGGTCATCTCCCATGTCTGCTGTGAAGATCTTGAACAAGTGGTGAAGCAGGGCACAGTTTCCCAGTGTGACCAGGAGTCTTTTTAATGTGGTGACTGTTGAGGGATTTTTAGCACATTGGTAGAAAAGCTGAAGTTCATGCAGCAGTTTTAACTCTTCAAATGCCTCTTGAGCATCTGAGTCCAGTAGGTTTGCATCAACAGAATAAATCAAACCAACTTCTGACTAAACCCTTCTTCCTTTTCAACATGTTTGAAGTGTGTTTTCTCGAAGCAGACACCTCTGGAGCTAAAAAATGTGCAAGTGCAAAAAATCTGCAGTTCCTTTAATATCCACTTGAGGCTCCAAATGTGGGTCGACTGCCATAGCCTCGAATTTTTAGTCGTCCTGAAAAAACTGTCATTTTAATCCTTTTTAGATCACAGCCATTTGTATGGTTGATTTACCAGATGTGAGCCAAACAAATTACAGACAATCTGTTTGTTTTCATTTTTATATCAAAGCTCAATACTGGTGAGGAAAACAAATATCACATGACATCTTGCACTGAGCCATTTCCACCAATAGTATCATCCCATCCTCCTGTCAATCAATCTCTCAGCAGCACAACCAGAAAACACTGACAGAGTAGCAGCTGTAGTACTAATCAGTATTGTTAGTTCGTAGTACTAACGTTATCCAGTAACTTAGCTATTTATGTTCAATGGTCCAATCAAATTGCCCCAAAGGTTTTGTCCTGCTAACACTTCCTGTTTTCACTGAACATAGAGAAGTTAGATCC
Organism: Pseudochromis fuscus; assembly: GCA_900323345.1. NCBI lineage: Eukaryota > Metazoa > Chordata > Actinopteri > Pseudochromidae > Pseudochromis > Pseudochromis fuscus. Next base: position 31,606 of record OOFC01049853.1, read on the forward strand.
TCTGGAAATGATTCAGGTGGATTTTACTGTTCATCTGTACAGCAGAAATAAACCTGTTTACAGCCTGGTGCAGGAGCAGGTTTGGTTTCTGTGGTTAATATTCCCATCCATGACGTGTGTACAGTGGCTGAATTTTAATGTAACAGGTTAAAGTTTGACATAATTAAATGGTTGTTGCTGCTTTAAGTGACAGGAGGTGAGTCTGGCTCCAAAAAAACCCAGATGGTGAAAGCAAAATGTCAGGATCTAGACTTTAAAACACAGGTTTACAAACCAGTGGGTGACATCACCGTGGCAACGTCAGTTCTTGTATGAAACTGTTGCAGACGGAGGCAGCGTGTGTTGATCAAGTGTTGACCTGTGCTGTGTTTGATCTTCCAGAAGCCAATGTGAGCACATCCATTCAGGTGAACTCCACAGCCAGAGGGTCCACTGCTGCCTGGGCCATACTTCCTGTCTGTGAGTATAACACACACACACACACACACATCTAGGTAGGTGGATTTCGGTCTACTAATCACTGATTGGCTCCCTTTGTTTCTTTGCTCAGTGCTGCTGGCGATGGCGGCGGCGGGTGGTTACCTGATGTGGAGAAACTGGCAGCTGAAGAATCAGAAGAGCATGAACTTTGACAACCCCGTCTACCTGAAGACCACAGAAGAAGACCTTAACATCGACATCTCCCGGCACGGCGCCAACGTGGGGCACACGTACCCTGCGGTGAGTCTGAAACCCTGAAATATAAAAGGTATCACAGGTGAGAAAGGGTGAATAAAAAACATCTGAAATATGGTGTAAGATCACATCCCAGCTAGTCCAACTGGATAAAGTTGCACAACACCTTTTTTTTTTCATTAAGAGGCATTTACCCTGAAGTATATTTAAGTCTTAAGAGTTTCTGAGCAGCTGATCGGGGTTTAATCAGAGGATGGAGATGGCATGTTACTGACCTCCCCTCCTCACCCTGACCTTGTGGTCTGAAGTAATCCTCAGTGCATTGTTGGCCGTCCACATCTCCCCGTACACAGATTAAACAGATTAACCTCAGTCCGACCACACTCACAAGATGGACACAAACCTCTGCCATCGTCATCCTCCCAGCTGCAGCAGGCAGAATAAGAAAGCTGCAGCATGCATAAAATACAAAGTTACATTTGTTAGTTTGAATTAAAGGAGGAAGATGCATCATGTGAGCTACTGAGCTTTGCAGCAACTTGGGATACACACTTTCTTGTCTTTATGCGACGCACGTTTCAAGTCCTGCACAAAACCAATAACTCCTCTCTCCTCCCCCTCCCTCCTTCTGTCTCCAGATATCAATAGTGAGCACAGACGACGATTTATCCTGATCGTGTTGGGTTTTTTGTTTTCTTTTCTTCTTGTTTTTTTTTTTTTGTACGGCAGCCCATAGCGTCGCATGGGACCTCCTCGTTACCATGCCGATGGTTGTCCTTAGCAGCAGCAGCAGCAGCCCTTACAGTCCGACCACATGCCTTCTGAAGTGCATTATGTCATTACCGTTGGCAGAGAGGAAACCTTATTTATTATGTGAATACTACAATGAATTATGTGTCACAAATGTTTTCACTTCACGTCCAAAATGTTCCAGTTTTTTTATTTTGTTTTTTTTTCTCTACCACTTTAATGTTGATTATTTTCTGACCACTGAAAACTCCCTGTCAGTTTTTTTGCCACGCCCCCTTAAAGGAGCCCGAGACCATATTTTCATGAGAGATGAATTTCCACAGTGTGTCCACCCTCCTGTGTTCGGACTGAACTCAGGAAACAGGAGGAAGCTCTCAGGACCCAAATGTGTGAAGACTTTGGGGGTCGACGGTTGCTAAGGAGTGAGGCGTTACCGGGGAGAATTTGGTCCATGTATATTTCTTGCTTTGTCTGATCCAACAGGCTCAGATGTGAATATTTATACACAATTATGTTTTGGGTACAGTAATATCTAAATTATTAAGTTTTCTTTTGTTAATTTTATTCATTTCCTGACGTACATTCTTATAAGCAGTTCTCTCAGTATTATTACTATAATTATTATTATTGAAGCTGTGTAAAAATCACCATGGGTACAGCATTTGTAAACAATGTATATATTTAGACATCATCCCTCAGAGACATGACTGTCAATCAGGACTCTCTTCAATGCACTTTGATCAAATGTTCCTTGTGTAAATAAGATTGTATACATTTGACTTGAAATCAATTTTTTGCTATGGTTGGGCATCGTACCGGGGTTAGAGTTCAGATGTATTTAAGAAGAAAGAAAAAACAAAAACTCACAAAAAAACAAACAAACCTACGACACAACTAAAATTTGGTAAAACTATTTTGTATGTTTGTGCTGTTGCTGTGAACTTTTTCTAGCCTTGTACAGCGAGGGGGAAACACTATGAAAACTTACAAAGCTCTGTATCTGTGAAGAAATCGATTCGCAAATCACTTCGGAATTAAAACCTAATCCACAACGTTGTTCAAAACACGACGTCCTGTCTTTTATGTGTGTATGATGACTGTGCGATATGACTGTGTGCGTGATATAACTGTGTGGTGAAGGCCCATCTATCACCTTTAGAAATCAACTGCAGGTTTGGACTATTTGATTTCATTATATGCTCGATATAAAAATTAACAAACCAACCAGGGCTCAAGAATGAAGCCAATGTGTGAGTGCAATTCCACCGACGGCCACTAGATGCTGGCTCCAAAAACCTCCAGTTGACTTGAACTCAAAAACTCTCATTTTCTGGTTAGTTTCACAGCTTTGGTGTCCAATGATCTCCAGGTAGTTTGGAGCCATATTCACCATAAACTACAGTCTCCACACACAAACTACACATTGGACAGTGTCCTTGGGTTCAAGGGTCAGATCCGCCTCCTCACTCCTCCTTCATATCCAAAAAATGGGTATGTCGAACTTAAAAAATGTTCAGACACCAAACACAAAGGATGGAGTCATGGATGTCACTCGTCAGGTTTGATGTGTAGCCACTACAAAGTTAAGTGGGTACTGAAAACGTGGCGGCCTCCCAGTATGAAAGGTTAACAGCAGGGTAAAGGTCTCAGAGAAAACACAGTCCCACCAGCAGCTCCTGAAGGGAGGAGGTATATCACCTTTAGAGCAAAGCTGGTGGTGATCGATATGGGCCGAGTCCTCATTTCACCGGGGTGGAATTTGAAAAAGATGAATTTTTGAAACATAAATGACATTAGTTGCCCTTGTGTTTTACATATGTTTTACTCTAAACAACCAACATTGTATACGTGACAATAGCGTATTACGTCTCCTTTAACTCTGCCCTTCAGAATAGGTTTAATAAACCACCAGCATGTCCTCATTTTAAAACTTGGATTTTTAACATTTATTTACTTTTTGGTATCGGTTTTGAAAAGTTGCAAGAACAAAGTCATGAAACAAAAACCACATTGAAAGAAACCCATGTAGTTATTAACTTCAACCTCCCTCTCTGCATCGGTTTAATCTCTGAGGAAAACATCGCTCCTGTCTCGTCTCGGCCGGATCAGGGCGGCCTGATGGACAAACAGGAGGCGGAGTTAAGGAAGTGGGTCGAGGCGGTGGGAGAGCTGATAAGTCGTGTTATTTGGAACGAGTCCGGCTCCATCCGTAGGATTAATCTCCACCTATCTGACTGTCTGAGTTATCACTGAGTACACGTCACACACACTGGGATTAAGGCAGAGATGTGACATGATGGTAAAGCTTCAGATCCCTTGTGACCAATCACTTCTTTGCAAAGGGTTGTGTTGGTTTCACTTTACAATGTGCAACATCAAATAAACTGTGTATCTATTTTTCTATTTTCTGATCTCCCCTCCTCAGCAGTACTCTTCCAAATCCTCTGGAGGTATTCCCAACAAATATCCTTTATAATCTCTTGTGTGTGTTCCTGGTCTACCCTGGAGTCCCCTACCAGGTGGACAGGTCTGGGAACTTAAAGTCTTAAAGGAAGAATCACAATCACATCCACTGGCATTATAAAATTTAAAAAGTTGAATCATCTGGGGAAAATGAATCCACAAAATGTTCTTCCAGTGCATGTAAGAAATGTTTTTAAAAATGTAGTTTGTGTAGAAAATGCTGTGTGAACTGCATGAGAGCTGAAATCAATGCAAAGAATTACATTTTTTTTTTTTTAAATTGTAAGAAAAAACATCAAAAAGTTGATTTTATAAAGCTTCAAGTAAAAATGAAAAAAGAAAATTTTGATTATTTCGTTCTTTCAATTCCATTATAAAAAAAAAATCCTGAACAAATGTAATATAAAGAGTAGAAAAAAACTTTATCCACACTCTATATTTCAGCTGATATAAGCATTTAGCTTAGCCTCGCATAGCCACCGTAGTCTTTATTCTTCACAGTAAACAAAGTAACAAAAGTTACATTTTCAATTTTCATATGATGATTGTAAAACATGAGGAGTCAGAGGCTTCATCCTTCATACATATGCACACAATCTTATGGTAATCCATCCAGCAGCTGAAATAACTCCTCAGTGTCATTAACAGGATCACATTGCAAAGCTCACTTTACCAGATTTGTGAAGTTATGAGTCAGTGGAGAGAGAGAGCAGGAGAGGATCATGGTATTTAAAACTTAAAGCACCCAGATCATCTCAGTCAGTCAGTCAGCTGATGACGACACTCACTTCCTACCTCATTACTGTGTGTGTGTGTGTGTGTGTTATCCCCTCTCTCACAGCTGTGTGTGTGTGTGTGTGTGTGTTATCCGTTCTCTCACAGCTGTGTGTGTGTGTGAGGATGATTTCTTTCTGAATGAAGGTGCGTTAGATGTCAGCAATGTGTGTGTGACAGTGTGATTGTGTTCGAGTTTATTTGGTTTGGTGTGGAGGAGCGACCATGTTGACTCACCTCAGGACTCGGAGCAGGAGTTTGTTCTCCAGCTACAAACCCGGCAGCCGGACTCAGACCACCAGAGACCAGGCCGACCACCTGGACCTCATCAGCAGCTTTGTGAAGCCATGGAACTCCATGCAGGTCACACACTTCATTTACTCACTCAGTGGGATTGGTGAGATGCTCTGCTCCTCACAGCTCTCGTGAACTTGAAGGCATCAGATGTAAAATCTTCCAAACACAGGATGGTTAACATGGCTGTGTGAGCAGAAAAAATAGATTTTTATGTAGCTCTAAGACAATTCTTGCTTAGTATTTATATTAGGGGTGAGACTTGATTAAAAAAAATTAATTTAGTTACTTAGAGTCTTTGTAAATAATTAATCGCGATTAATCGCATTTTTAATCATGCCCCAAAAAGTAACTTTTTTTTATCATTTAAATGGATTTTAGTGGACGACTGAGTCAAATCATAGACACAGACATGAATATTATAAACTCAGCTCTCTTACTTTCTGGAAAAATGCATTTAAATTCAAAACAGCAGAAAAATCAATAGAAAATATCCCTGACCAAAATCAAACAGACGTAAAGTTAAAGTGCCATTTAAAGTAAGATTTAAAATACTTTATTCTGGACAATATTTACTTTAAATGGTAAAAAAAAAAATAATAATACAACATGAAGTGCAATTTCTACTTCTTTCTTCTTGTGGTAAAACAAACACAAATGTAACTGGTCATGTGACATGAGCAAGTTCAGCTGTTGGTTGTTCTTAAACTTTATTGTTTTAATGTAATATCTTCATGGTTTCTAGTTCACAGAGTATAAAAGTTAAAATGCAGAGTTCATCAACAGAAGGTTTTGTTTCAGGACCTGGGCAGAGACATCTATGATCTTTATGCTGAGTATGAAGATGAGGAGGTGGAGGACGGACTGCCGGTGTCTCCGTCCCACCTGCTGCTCTCTCCAACCAAACACTTCACTCTCAACATCAACGTCGGAGGAACGGTAACTTTACTCCTTCCACAAACCATCTGGTTGGAAATTATTACTATATATTATATATTACAAAGATAGCAACACATACACTCGTTATTCATATTTAGTATGCAGCAGAATCTCCACTAGGGGGAGCTCTTAATGTTGACCTGGTGTAGATCTGTAAATGTTGTAAATTCAGGTGGACTTGAAGTAATTATTGGATATGTTCTGGTCCGAACAAAAAACTAACAGCAGCAGCAGTTTTGTCGCCACCTGGAGGCAAATAAAGAAACAGTTCATTTTAAATCTTGTGCCCCCTGCAGGCAGTGCAGGTCCTAACTGCATTTCCTCATGGAGATGGTAAAGTCCATTATTTTTTGGATATTGAACAAAACTAGCAACTTGAAGATGTTGAATTTACCTTTGGAAATTGTACAAGTTTTTAATTGATTTGTTTGTTTGTTTGTTTTGAGAACTATAAGATTACAGAACAGGAAAAACAGATGATTTAATTACCACCTCAGGCTGGTTTGTGACAAAATGGAAACATCTGACTTTCAGACTATTGTTACTGTTTTTATTCATATTTCACCTCCTCTGTTTCTGATTGGTCCAGGTGTACCACCTGCCCTACAGGTTAGCTGCCAGGTATCCAAAGACACGGATCGGCCGACTGGCCACGTACACCGACCACAGCAGGAAGCTGGATCTGTGTGATGACTACGTCGTCCATAGTAACGAGTTCTTCTTTGATCGGGACCCGAAAATCTTCCACAACATATTTAACTTCTACAGGTGAAATAAAATACATTGAGGGAAACATTCTCCTTTTCATTATGACCTCTGTGAATAATGAGTGTTTCCCTGTTGCTGTCCTCTCCATCAGAACTGGAGTGCTGTGGATTAAAGACGAGCTGTGTCCTCGCAACTTCCTGGAGGAGATCAACTACTGGGGCGTCCGGATCAAAAACAGCCAACGCTGCTGCCGCATCTCCTTCGAGGAGAGGCAGGACGAGCTGAACGACCAGCTGAAGATCCAGAAGCAGCTGATGGCAGAGGTGGGTGAGCTGGTGGAGGTTTGACTGTGTTTACATTTCAGGATGTTAATACATTTACTCAGGTGATGTCCTTCACCTCAGACTTTTTTTTTTTTTACACTTTGGAAATGTTATTAAAATGCTCATCAACCTGATGAAATACTAGTTTTGAGATTTCTGCCTCCACATAAAATACACACATATATACATTTCCTTCTGTAGATCATCCATGGAGTTTAATTCATGTAGCAGTAAATGTTTCTGTTGTTATTATTTCTACCTGAGATGCTGCAGCTCTGTAATCTGCTGCTTGGTCTGAGTCTGTCTGACCTACATCTGCAAATCACCGCGGTCACATCGTCTTGACAGATGGGAGAGGAGAATAAGCTTTTTCTTGGCACAGATTTAGACAGATGTTTCCATCATTGAGTCCATCACAGTTCGTTGTACCAGTTTTTTCCTGATATTTACTTCTTTAATTCAGTCGTGTTTTCGCTCTGTGTTCTTCATATTTAATTTGTTTGGTTGTTTTGCTTTGAGTTTTTTTGATCAGATGAAATCAACCTTTATTGTCACTGCAGGAGCCACAAAATTCACAATGCTGCTTCATATAGCACTGAAAAAACCCATATACGAATAAAATAATAAATAATACAACACTATTTATCATAAGAAAACAAGCACAATATCATAAAATCCCTCAGGCCCTGGGTTCAGACAGGGGAAAGCTGCTATGCAACCTCAAGTCAAAGCTTCATCTCTCTGTTTTGTATCGATTGACAGTTTCAATAAAGTTTTGTTTGTTGTGTTTAATTCCATTGTTCCCAGTTTATTGTGTGACTGGGATGCGTCTCTGTCCTCCAGGTGGAGATGGAGGAGAATGAGGCGATATTTCATGGCTTGATCTTCGGGCCGATCCGGAGAACCATCTGGAACCTGATGGAGAAGCCGTTCTCCTCGGTTACCGCCAAGCTGATGGGAGTGGCCTCCTCTGTCTTCGTGCTGGTGTCGCTGGTCGCCATGACGCTCAACACTGTGGAGGAGATGCAGTACATGGTGTGTGTTGTGCTGTTGATGTGCCACTACTAAACATCTAAAGCTGAACCGTCCTTTAATGTCTGCTCAGAATCAGTTCAACCAATCAGAGCGCAGGGTTTTCTGCGTGTGGTCTGTTGTAGACGCCGTCAGGACATCCCAGCGGCAGATTCTACGGCGAGTACGTCGAGACGTTCTGTATCGCCTTCTTCACCATGGAGTACCTGCTGCGCCTGGTCTCCACCCCCGACCTCAAGTGCTTCACACGCAGCGTGCTGAACATGGTGGATCTGATCGCCATCCTGCCGCACTACCTGCAGATCTTCCTGGAGTTCTTCGAGGACGAGGACATGCATCCACACGCTGGGGACATCGAGACCATGGCACGTGTAGGAAAGGTATGTCGTTCAAGGATGTTATTAGAAATCAACAATGACAAATATGTTGGTCTCTCCCATAATCAGCAGTCATAATCCTCTGTCTTTCCTTCCTGGAGGTCGGTCAGGTTCTGAAGATCATGCGTCTGATGAGGATCTTCAGGATCTTGAAGCTGGCTCGTCACTCAACAGGACTCAGAGCCTTCGGGTTCACACTGAGACAGTGCTACCAACAGGTCAGACCACAGACTGTGTATAGAAATGGAGGAAGCAACCAGGTCTCATAAATGAGGCCAATACAGAAGTGCAAACAGTTGTAATACTCCCGATGGACACTAGATGATGGCTCCAGAAAACTTCAATTGACTTCAATTCAAAAATCATAGGATATTAGGCTTAAAAAAACTCCATAACTCCAATCTCATAAACAATGAAAAGTGTCCTCGAGTTCAAGGGTCAGACCCACCTCCTCACTCCTCTGTTTGTATCTAAATATGGTCACTTCTGGCCCCAGAAAACCCATCACCTGGCATTAAACTGTGAGTCCACAAACCAATGAGCGACGTCTTACGACTAAACCGTCTATGTTCAGGCTCCATCTGCAGCTGGCTTTAAATCAGCAAATTACACCAATCAAACAAATATAACTTGTACTCGGATATTTGGTGTGCAGCAAATCACGCGCTGAGCTGATGTCCTTTGTCTCCGCCTCTTCAGGTGGGCTGTTTACTGCTCTTCATCGGCATGGGGATCTTCATGTTTTCAGCCATGGTGTACACAGTGGAGCACGACGTTTACAACACCAACTTCACCTCCATGCCGCTGGCGTGGTGGTGGGCAGCTGTGAGTCAACTAATGACTGATCTGCAGCCACAGAAACATACAACACAACACACACTGACTGCTACTACCAGGTCTATCTGTACATTAGACTACAACTTTGAAGTGTGTCTCATTTCTCTTGCTACTGCTTTGTGTTAGAAACTATTTCTGGAAGTAAATACCCAAAAATGTGGTCAGAGCTATAAATAAATGACCTAAATCTAAAAGAAAGTTTGTGAAGAATCTGAATCTGGATTTCAGGTGTTTTGAAAGAGGAGTGAAGGAAGCCATCAGTGTGAAGGTGGAGAAACCAACAGAGAGGAGGGGAGGAGGTCTACAGTACCCCCTGTCCCCCATCTACAGTTCTGGTGTTTCATCCCACCTCAAGGGACCATTTAAACAATAGTTGCTCACACTTTCACTCCTTCGACACCAAAAACATGTGATGAGCTTGTTAATGACCCCACAGAGGTTAAATCGTAGACTGTACATAGGAGATGGACAACCTCCAGGTCCTAAAACTGAAGACAAAGCAGAAGTGTAAAATAAGCAATACCGCTGACGGCCACTAGAGGGTGGCGCCCAAAAAAAAAGGTCATTTTCAATTCTTCAATACTCAGTCAATACATTTTTTGAACTCCAGTCTCATCCACATTGGACAGTGTCCTCGGGTTCAAGGGTTAGACCCGCCTCCTCACTCCTCCCTTCATGTCCAAATATGGTCACTTCTGGCTCCAGAAAACCAACATGGTAGCATTTAGGTGCCAAAGTACGGAAGCCCTAAAAGGACGTGGTTAACTGTATTTTTATTTTCTCCGTTTTCCCGTGATAACGAGATAATTTCAGTGGTTTTCTTGAGATCTCGATGTATTTTTCTCGTTACCTCAAGAAAACAGTATTATCTCAAGATAACCACTGAAATTATCTCGTTATCACGGGAAAACTGAGAAAATAAAAATATAGTTAACCACGTCCTTTTAGGGCTTCCGTACCAAAGTCCTAGCTTCAAAATGCAAGTCCACAAACCAATGATGATGTCACAGTGACTACGACCATCTTCTATACACAGTCTATGAACTGAAGACGCCTCTTCAACCATATCTGAGAATCAGATCTTCAGCTTGTCAGTTTTCTTTACAATCCTTCCT
>OOFC01049853.1:41997-63164 GCA_900323345.1 Pseudochromis fuscus
GGCGACATGTTCCCAGAGACCAACCTCGGCCGCATCTTCGCCTTCGCCTGCATCTCCTTCGGCATCATCCTCAACGGCATGCCCATCTCTATCCTCTACAACAAGTTCTCTGACTACTACGCCAAGCTCAAGGCCCACGAGTACACCGCCGTCACCAGGGCCCGTGGGAAGCTGCACTTCGCCAGGAGGGCGGCGAAGAAGTTTGCAGGATACTGCGACGAGGCCAATCAGACTAAGCTGCGGTGAGGTGGTCGTTGTAGGAAGTCTGCATTAAGACTTCCTGACAGTTTATGGAGTGAAGTGACATTATGCTTTGTTGGATGATGGGATATCGTTGAAAATCCCTTTTGCCTGCAGATTCTCTGTGGCTTTAGAGGAGTCAGGCATTGTACTTCTTCTTCTACCTCTGCTACTCAGTGATTTGTGCCACTTTTCATGTGTCAGATCTCATGCCTGGTGATCCCTGTGTCTGGACATACATTTGGTTTCTGATATTTAATCCCAGATTGTGTAAAGAGGTGGACGTAGTCACCGTGACGTCTCCCGTTGGTTTGTGGACTCACATTTTGAAGCCAGGAGTTTGGTATTTGAACGTGGACAATGTGAATGTTTGGAGACAGAAGTGACCATATTTGGATATGAAGGGAGGAGCAAGGTGGAGGGTCTGACCCTTGAACCCAAGGACACTGTGAATAAGCCTCCAAACCACCTGCACATCATTGGAGAGCAGAGCTGTCAATCAAACTAACCACGCCCTTTAATCTTCCTCTTCTTGAAGCCTAATATCTGCTTAATGATAAATGATTTTCAGATGGACCAGATCACTGAGGAGAAGACTTGACTTTAGCTGATGACGTCAGATTGATGGAGTTTTTGGAGCCAGCATCTAGTGGCCGTTAGGAGTATTGCACTTTTTTGCTCTCATTTGTGAGACCCAGTGGCTGCGTCCATTTTTTAAAATATAAATATAGTTTATGTATTGAATCTACACACATCCATGTAAAACCTGTATGTAGCACCATCATCATCACCGTCCCTCTCCTCTTCCTCCATCCACACTCAGTCCATTTTATAAAACTCACATGTAATCCAGGATTCAGGAGCCAATGTCAACAGGACAGTTAAAGACCCGACATCTGGATGATGGTTGTGAGACCTGTTGTCTCCTCCCACGTGTCTTTATCTCGTCTTCATCAAGCTGTGCAGCTCTGACTGAGTAAACACTCGTCAATCATCCCGTTTCTCTGGAGCTGCCAACTTTTAGTCTCTTAGGCAAACACGTACTAAATGAAACATCAGTCTGCTCGCCTCAGATTAAAGTCCTTTTTTAAAATATTGCTGATTTTTTTTTAGTTCAGCCAACTTTCTGGTGGAGGGAAAACTGAGAGAAAAATGTTTCTGGCCGCTATTGAAGAATTCAAATTATGTTATTTATTAAATTCATTGGAAATTACAATGTTGCCTTTGAGTGCACTAGAGATTTTAGTTTCTATTTTCATTTGGACAGTTTTCAGTCCCTAAAATGAACATGTATTCATTTAATTTGCACTGTAAACACATAGTTGATTATATTTACTACACAGTCCTGGATTGTTTGTTCCTGCTGATCTCTTGATTACAACAAAAGCCTGAAATTGCACTTTGATTAAAAAGACAATTTATTATTCAGAATAATCTTTATTTCACAAACATTTCTTTTCAGCTGAGACACTTTATCATTTACAACATTCAACACCTTAAAAAGAAAATCTGAATCAGAGGATAATTAAATATGCACCGACTCTTCTCATGAGTCCCAGATATTAAAGGACCAGTTCACATAAAGGACTAAAACCCTTCAGGATCCATCTTTATTATTATTGTAGATGCTTTTAATTTTATTTATCCACTTGAAATAACTTCTGTGAACCTCCACCGGGGTAGAAACATGTTGAAATAAACTGAAAACTTTAGTGTGAACAGAAACCACATCAGGACAGTGATGTATTTTTATGGTTTGGGGAAAGTGACCCTGTAAAACTCACTGTCTCTGGACAAAATCACTTTCTATGAACCTCAACTGTCTGATAAGGATGTATCATAAGAGGCCTCCCTGTTTGTATCCTGTGATACAAACTTAATAAATCCTTTTTTCTCCTATGTTAAACTAATGAAACTCAACACCCCTGCAGGCGCTTTACTTTGAAAGCTGGCAGAGGTCACATACAACTTCTGATGCTTTTAATGTGAAAGGCATGCAGGAGTGTTCAGGTTCTATGACTGGAGATTAATAATGATTGAAAAATAACAACAGAAAAGTGGAAGTCATCAGAAACAACATGATGGACACGTCACCAGCAAATTGTCAGAACCTGCGCCGCCATGTTGCACCGGTGATGTCATCTACAACCAGAGTCTGTGTAGTTGTGGAGACTCAAAGCATGGATGTATTTAAGATAACAGATACTGGACGGTGTCCTCCATGTGGTTTCATCTTCCACATGATTCTAGTTTTATGTCCTTGATGTTCACTCCTGGTCACTACTGCACAGACTCACAAATGATGTCACCAGTACAAGATGGAAACGGCCATTTCCTGTGATAAATAGGCTGTATTTCTGCTGAGCTGCCGTGGCGTCCATCTTTGTCTACGCCCTGTGTGAAGAACTAGCACAAAGTGTCCTCCAAACACTTTGAATTCATGTCCATTTTCTGACATTACACAGCGGCGTCTCGGGTTGTATCCACTTCCTGAAAACGTTCCCATTGGCTGCTCACAGTCTGGTGGGCGTTTCCTGGTGTGGGTTAAAAAAGAAAAAAAAAAAAAAAAAAAAGCCCACCTGCTGCAGAAGTTTGTTTGAAATATAAAAGTTTGTATTATTTCAGATTCTCCAGCAGGATTTCGACTCCTTTGTTGTTGCTGATGCTGCTGAGCTCTGATGTGATGGATTTCAGCGCCGCCTTCACCTCCGCCACCACCGACTCGTCACAGCTGTTCAGGAGGCTGTACGCCAAAAAAAAACAAAAACCAAAAACCATTCAGTTGTGAGCAGATGTCCAAACATTTTCCACCAGGTTTGATTTATAACCCAAAAAGACATTTTCAGAGCAGTGGACAAGTTTAGTCCATAAAACCACTGCTGACAGTCTGATGATCAGTTTGATTTGATGATCCAGACCAACTGAGATACTGGGCGTCATTCACCAACATCCTTAAAGTTTTACTTAAATTTTTTCTTAAGAGAAAGTCTACATCTGATTCATCAAGTGTTCTTGAATGGAAAATGATCATATTCTTCTTCTGGACTTCAGTGCCCACAATGCCCATAAAAGGTCATGAGACAGCAGGACCATGTGGACACAGAAGTCAAAGACAGATCAAGAAGACATGAATGTTAAAATAAAAATGTAAACACAGCGAAGCTCCGAACTAAACCATAAGAAAATCCTCAGTGGTTCTGACATTGCTGCAGGAAGTGAACAAGAAACCAGCTTCATGTTTATTAGTGGATGTAATGATAAATAATAAATGTATCTGGAGATGAACACACAGCTGAGGAAGTTAAAAACAAATTGAATCAAACCTGAGGCCTTCTGTGCAGTGAATTGAAGGAAACGTATGTCTGTGTCTGTGTGTGTGTGTGTGTGTGCGTGCGTGTGTGCACCAACTGACCCACAGAGCACCATGGCTCCTCTGTTGACTTTGACCCAGCTCTTCATTTTATCTGTTCCCACTGTGTCCAGCAGGATCCTGCTGAACCGCTCTGAGAGGACGAGAGTGGAGAGGTCAGGACATGAAAAGGAGACAAAGCCACAGTGTAGCATTGATCTTAACGTGTGTGTGTGTGTTAGTTTACCTTCCTTGCCAGCCTTGGCCAGCGTGACGTCCTGCTCGATCAGCCACTTCAGCACCAGGTGTCCGGCTGGATGCTCGGCCATGTGAAGCTGCACACAGTGAAGAGCAGCAGGTGAATCAGGGCAGAGGATTGTTCGGAGCATTTCTTTCTCTGGTGATTCTCTCTTTTCACACAACTTCACACTCATTTCATTTTAGACATGTCCTCACACCTGTCCATTTATCCCTCCTGGCACCAGCTCCTGATTGGCCAGCTCAGCCACAGCCGTCATGGCGGGACGCAGGTCCCCGCAGGCGGACGCCAAGATGTCGCTGATGGTGACGCTGGTCGCCTTGTCCATCACCATGGTGGTGGCGTTGTTACGGAGATGCTCCAGCAGGGGCGGGGAGACGACTTCCAGCAGCTCCTTCCTTCGAACTGCTGGGTCCTTTTTACTGATGAGAGGGAGAAATCTGACCTTTAACCACTAATCACCTGGGTGGACTTTCTACCTTCAGGCAGCTGTTTGTTTCAGGTTGTGGTTATAAAATATTAAAGAAAATATTTCCAGGACAGTTTGTGTAACATCAATGCAAACTACGACCTCAGAGTACTTTAGTTTATTCCTTGCAAATGTGCAACTTTAATCTCAAAGAATATTCAAGTTTTATTCTTGAAAATTTGCAACTTAATCTCAGAGAATATCAAAGTTATTTAACGTGCAACTGTAAATTCAGAAACATTCAAGTGATTTCTCATAAATTTGTAAGGCCACAGTAAAAAATATAGTAGTGTCATAAAATGTGCATAGTTTGGAAAAATGAGTGGTTTCCAGGATATTTAGCATTTTCTCTCAATTTCCAGGAGCCAAGGAAATTAGGTATAAAAGTGTCCAGGTTTTCCAGGACATACAGGAACCCTCAGAGTGCTTTCAGTGGTTTGTGCTTTTAAAAATATGGAGAAATGGATTCTTGTCATCAGACTAACACTAATGATACAGCTGCAGGATATAAAGTCATTAAAAAAAAGATTGCAAGACGACAGAAAGAAGTCCATGTGAAGTGTTAGCTTTCATAGAGCAGACTGTTGCTGACCTCTGCTGGTCATCAGCAGGAATCACAACAAAGGAGCTGAGTGATGTCAGGAGCAGAGCGTATATAAAAGATTTAAAAGTGGTTTTTTGTGGTAAATTAGTTTCCAACTACAGAGCTTTTCACCCCCCAGTGTCACTGCTTGTCTCACGCTCACTGAGCTGTTACCTGTTTGCGTTTCCGTCTCCTTTCTCCAACACCTTGATGATCTCTGGCAGCAGGTGAGCCGGGTCTCTGGGGCTCAGCAGGTACAACAAAACCTTCTTTCCATATTTGTTACCGATGACCTCGTCCAGAGACGACAAGATCTCCTGAGCAGGCGGGACACAGATGAAGACGGTAACTAAAACATTTCTAAAACAACGCTGGTGATTATTAAACTAAATGTTTGGGGGTTTTTCTGCTACAGTCTGGAGCATCATTTAGTCCGTCTGTCTTACTGAGAGCACGGCCTGCTTCACCAGCTTGGTGTCGTCCACACAGTCGAACATGGCGAGAAGAACCAGGTGACCAAACTCCCCCTGTGGAAAGTAACAGAGGCTCAGACTGAGGAGGTTTAACACAAAAACAATACGACTTTAAACAAACTTCATGATCTGACAGTAATGTCTGATCTCCTCCATCTGATCACCAACATTTCTCCACATCATCTTTTCTTTGATCAAAAACCCAAAGTTCAAACAATCATCACTTAGAGTAAGAGCGATAACAAAACACAGACACTTCTATTCATTCTGCTGCTATCGAAGAAATAAAAGGAGCATCACTGTGAACTCACCGTAGCAAACTTCACCATGTACGTCTTCATGGTTTTGATGATGACTTTTCTGTCCTGAAACATGGAAATAAAATCTTTAAACCAAGTGTTTTCTAGACTTTTATTTTATTTAACACTTTCAATCCCCATCATTTAGCAGCTTACATACAGTGTCAAAGGTGCCCATCTGTAGATCACCATGTGACTATGACTGTAATAACACAATGCCACTGTGATAATGATTCGTGTTCCCCTGGAGCATCACAATAACAGAGGTGTTTGTGGATCAGCACAGGTACACTGCACCGTTAGTTTTCAAGTATATGGGGTTGTTTTTTCAGTATATTGTTGTTTTAACACCCGTCTCTGCAGGGTTAAATTAACCCATCATGTAGTTGTAAATATTTACCCAGTTCTGATTAAAACAACTCTGCAGTTTTAAGCGTGTGTGTGTGTGTGTGTGTGTGTGTGTACTGACCTTGGCTGTACCGTGCCACAGACAGTGCATCGCCACCCGGGCTCCATCATGTGTGTGAGCCATGTAGACGACTGACTCTCTGATGGACTCGATCATCTCCTGCTCAAACACAACAGGGTAGTGGTGAATCCTCATGGAGTTATTCATACCTAGTATCTCAGATTTTCTCAGTGTTATTGTACGGCACACCACAAAGTTATGGCTTTACAACTACCGTATTTTCCGGACTATTGAGCCGCTGTTGAATTTATTCCAACAGTTTCATGTGGTCCACTCTGACCGGGTCTGATGTGACGACGCTGAATGTATCGGCGGCACGGAGCTTGCTAGCTTGTAAAAAGCTAACGAGCTTCGTGCCGCCGATACATGAGAAACACCGGTGTTTAAGCTGCAGGGTTCAAAGTGTCGGAAAAAAGTAGCGGCTTATAGTCCGGAAAATACGGTATTTAATTATCATTATACCATACTATAGGAGAGGATAAGCTGCTTACTGTTCTCTGTTTGTCTGGTGCAAACAGGAAGAAATCCAGGAAGACTTTGTGAACCAGAGAATGTTTGATGACTTGTTCTCTGAAACACAACAACAAAAAATGTCACTTCATTAAACTGTCAACAATGTGGTCGACAGCTACACCGAGTTTCAAATTGAAGACTGATGAGACGGTGACTTCAAATCAAAACTTACTTCTGAGCCATTGGTGTGAGACTCTGCTTCATCTCGTCGATGATGCTGTCCAGCTTGTCCGGGTTCGCCTCCACAACTTTCTCAATGGTGTTACACACTGACGACTGGAGACAGACAGAGACATGTTCATTGACAGTCCATCAGTGGATATTTAAAGAAAGCAGCTTTTTCAAAAGTCCTTTTTAAATGTGAACCAGAGTGGCTCTGCTTGTACACGGTTTCCTACCTAAAACTATGCTGTGTCCAAGTTATTACGACATACTACTCTGTAATTTCCATAACAAACTACCCTGGCTTTTATTGTTACATACTACACATTTTTTATTATGAGACATATTAGACAAAGATGAAAGTTGTTATGACATACTACAAAGTGTCGCGCTTCTGTATGAGGGACGATGTTGTTAAACTTTTAGATCATACTCCATCTACACCTTTCTTGTCCTGGAAACAATGTCTTCAACAGATTGGGAACAATGTGGTACTTAAACATAATCTGATCTGCAGTGTACAGTGTGTGTGTGTGTGTGTGTGTACCTTGCAGACAGCGAATGTGTTTCCGTACAGCTCGTCGGTGAGCTGGAGTCTCTGTGCGAGCACGGCTTTGTCGTTGTAGGCGTACTCGATGATGGTTGAGGCGGCGGCGTGGCGAAGCATCGCTCGCACGTGACCTTTAAACGACAGTATCACAGCCGCCACCAGCTCCTTGTTCCTGTGGGAGGAAAAATGTCCATATACAGAAATACCATGAATGTACACTCAGGTTGGTACATTTTCATCATGCTAATCCAGCCTGATACAACAGGTCTGCAGTAAATTCTACATTCATGTTGTTGTACTGCGATGTTCATTTAACTTCATCTGTATTGCATTACGCAGAGAGGTGGTTCTTTCATTCAGCTTGATTTAAATGGAGTGGGCAAAATAACAATGTTTCATGGATGTTTGCTGACAGAGAGGTGAAGATGAAGAAGAAACCAGTTTGAGTTGACTCACCCGTACATCAGCAGTTTTTTTACCACATGTCTGCCGTACTGCGATTTACACAAACCAATCATATCATCTGCAGAGAACAACAAAGGTGAACATAGTGAATGTTTGTTATGTAGTTGCTCCACTCACATTTCACAACCACATGGACTAGAGATCAGATCCAGATGTAAAGAATTCACTAATGATTGAAAAAAATCAAGTGGACAGAGGGATCCACCACTGCAAAAGGAATGTTTATACTCTATGTTTAAGCAAGTAATGTTAGCATTAAATGAAACCATAACAACAGCCTCTACACTGTATGTAATGCTTGCTACGAAGAACAATTACTAGAAGCCCCTTCACACATGAAACATTCAAAAAGAAACAGAAGCTGCAAAAGACAAAAACTAGTTAATTCTATCCTCCTGGGATATTTCACATTTTCCAGACCTTCACTTTGCAAATTACACAGTTTAACAACAAAAACAACAACAACTTCTTCTCATGCTGTCCGATGAGTTCACGAGAAGACAATTACTGTAGTGAGCCTTCAAATAAATTGAATGCTCACAACTGATAAACACAGTTGAAGAAACACTCACCTTTCAGGTCCTCAAACACTTCCCGTCTCTGCTCGTGGCTGCCGAACTGAATGAAACACTGCAGAACTCGCACAGCATCATGAGCGTACGCCATCTGGAGGCGGGAGAGTGACACGGTCACATGACAGCCCACAAGATTTCATAATTAAGGAGAAAACAGATACAAGTGCTGACTTTTAAACACTGTTTGGAGACCTGAGAGGTCAGTTTAAGTGATCTAAAATGATTCTAGATCTCAACAGAATAAAAAAAAGAGAGAAACTGCTCATCTGTCATTGACAACAACCAAAATCTGCATTGAACGGAGCATTGAAAACACACCTGTTTGACTTTCCCACGGATCAGATTGTGAAGGTCCTTCATCAGTTTGCTCTTTGTTTCATTATCACATTTCTTCCTGTTGACACAAATATCATCTGTCAGTGAGCAGGCAGCAGCAGGACAGACAGATGAAGTGTGTGTTCTGTATGTGTGTGTGTGTGTCTGTACCTCCTGAGGTCTCCCCACAGTTGTTTGGACCGACAGATGATCTCGAACATGTCCTTCCTCTCGGCCAGCTGCCTGCTCTGCTTCAGGTCCTTCTTCCTCTGTTGCCTGTTCTTCTTCAGCTCCTCCTTTGACAGCCTCGGCTTCTTTGATTTAAATTCACCTTTCTTCAGCTTCTTAGACATCGGACCTGATTTCATACAGGTGCATGGAATAAAAATGTAGTGCAAAATCAAATCTAGAGCTGAATAACAGAATATGTTGCCTGACTATTTTATTCACTGCAACAATGTCCAGGTTTATGGTAACAACAAAAAGCTTTTACTTTATTATTAATAAGTGGTGAGTTGATAAAAATGTGTATCATAGTACTGTAAAAGTACAAAAGGAAGCCATGTATTTACTGTAGTATTCATTTCCTTACCATCACCCCCTCCTTCTTCATCTTTACCCATCGGCAATTTTCTCTTCCCCAGCGGCCCTTTCCCAGCAAATTTGTGCTCTTTCCTGCCACCATCATTGGCCTTCCACGGTCTGCCCTTCTTCTCTGCGTTGTTGTATGGCTTGAAGGGCTTTTTGCCACCTGGTTTTCCACCAAATTTGGTCCCAATGGAGTCTGGATGGAGTGAGACATGACAAGACATGATAAAGCTGGCTTTAAAGTGGCAGACTGCACCTTTAGTTAACAGGAAACATGCCTTACCTTTGCCTTTTTGAGTGAGCTTCTTTCCACCTTTAGGAGAAAAAGGTTTTTTGGATTTGCCTTCCATCTTAACGTGTTGATGACAGAGAATCTATAACAAGGAAAACAGCAGAAAGACAGGCATACATGTCACATTTATCTTCAGAGCAGTCTGTTTAAATAAACATTTTAATGTATCACATTTAAAGATCAGGTATCATACTCTTGAAATCCTGTCAGTATGCCACACTTCAATATCTAGACAAAATTTGCAGGAGAGATTCAGCTAATAATACCTAAACATTAGGTTGAGTTTCAGAAATAAGCATTGTTTTTAATCCACTCTATTTGTCAGTTGTTCTTACTGATGATTTTTTAACGTAAACTCAAATCGCACCATCAGTTCTTACAAGAAACCCTGTCAGACCACAAACAACAGCAAAATATCAACAACAGTCATTTGTAACTTAACATTTTTGTGGATGCATATTCTTTTAGTACTTTAGCTGGTAATCATTTTATTTTCCGTTTTAATGCAGCAGATTGTGTTGTCGCTACTTTTAGTTGACTAGAGGTCTTTGTATATTTTTCCACGCTTGTCGGCAAATAACGTAAACACAGAATATCAGGAGCTGCAATTATACAAATAAAAATACTATTATGCTGTAAAATAACAAGATATAACACATTTTATTGGGGCAACTTACATTTCAGACGCACATACACGCTGTACCAACTCTCTCCCATGCGTTCTGTAACCAACACGGTTTACGGCACAAATCGTCCAATCACACTGAACCTCCGCTGCCGTAAAACGTAGATTGTTGCGACAACGTATTGCCACCGAGAAATGATACAACATAAACTTTTATCGGTTATCGACCGTCACATTTAAATGTTTTAAATATTTGCACCCTTCGACAGTCTCACGGTACAGTGACAACAGCGTACTTTTGTTTCTGTAGCTATCAGAATTGTCTGTGTGATTGTGAAGCGGCCATGTTTGTTTACAAGTGGGATTTAAAGGGACAGACCTCTTAGTTTGGTTGCAGCAAAAAAGCATTTTAAAAAAATGTATTCAAAGCCTCTAAAATCATTCAAAGGTATATTTTTGTGCATTTTTATCCATTATACGTATGCAGTTTGCTTTAAATTTACTTCAAATTGAAGTCAAATTAGTAAGAGAAGGAGCGAGAACTCAATTACCCATAAGGCTTTGCAGTGAATTGACTTTCCTTGTTGCCTGGCAACATACTACAACAAACTTAGAGAGAATTTACAGGCGAAAGAAGGTAACTCATTTTACATATTAATTAATTTCATTAAACAAAATGTTTCATAATAAGTGTTAGGTAATTAAATCAAAAATATATCTGACCACAGTTACTGACGTATTTTGTTTTGTATTATTTACTACTCTTCAAAAGTTTGAAATAATATTACTTTATTCATCCCACACCCGGGAAATTCTTTTTGTCACAGCAGCAAAAACATTGTGGCTTTGGTCAAGTTAAAAATACTTCTTTTTATTTTACAGGCAAGAAGCTGAAGGAGCAGAAGTTCGAGCAGCAACATGTCTGAGGAAAACACAGCTTCTCTTAATGAACAGACTGAGAGCACACAGGGAGCTGCACAGGAAAACACTGAAGGTAACGTTAGGGGTTATTGTGCTAATCATAGCAAGCTAAAGGCTTTCTGATTCAGAGCACAGTGTTTTATAAATTGTGTGAAAGCAAACAACATGCAAACAAGACAGTAGTGAATTTGAGGAATAATGTGAACAATGTACACCTGAAACATTACAAACTTTAAAATACTGATATAGTATTCAACTTTCTAAGAATAAAACATGTGAGCAGTGAAGTTTTAGTTGACACCTTGCCATTTGGAAAGTAAGATATGAAACCGGTGTTTGTCTTTGTCTAAACAACAGTGAAAATATTATTGTTGTAACAGTGAAAGCAGTTCTGATGTTAGTTGATGTTTAATGAAAAGCAACTGAAATGTTTGTTAATGTCTACACATTGAAAGCAGTTGAAGTGTTAATTAAACAGTGAAAGATTATAACAGTTGACATGTTGCCATAAAAGTAGTTGAAATCACAAGTTGAAAAGTTTAATGGGAGCACTGAGGACAGACACTGTAAGCACTTGAAATGTCAGGTAGCATATAAGCAGGGGCAGTGGTAGAAATGCCAGTGAGATGATCGGATAGTAGTTTAAAAAAAAAGAGTCCTTCCAAAGTAAAATTGAAGAGAGTAGCTAATAATATGTTCTCTATGTTCTCGTCTTGGTAAAAATGGCTTTCAAATGGTTTATCCCTCACAGGATATAACAGCCAACACTCAGTGATGCAGAAGGATGGTGTGTCAAAGAAGCAGCTTCCTGCAGAGAAGTACTACAAATATGAGGAACTTCATTCAAGACCATTCATCACACCTGACTCTGCAATCCCAGAGAACCTCCTGCACCTCTGGTATCCTCCTCTTCAAAATACTTTCATGGAAAGATGTAACCCCACAGCTTCAAACACTTTCTCTCATCTTGCTCAGGAGACAGAGGGAAATAAACATCACAGGGATTATGCAGAAAAAATAGACTTGGCAGAGAACCCTTTAGCCTTTCAAAACAAAAGTCTTGGCCTTAATTGGCTCATTGGATTCAATTTTATCTGTTTGTGTTAACTGATCATTATTTACTGGATTTTTTTAAATTAGTTTTTATGTACTAAACACACTATGTGGTAATAATGCACTACTATGAAATAGGTATGTAAGAAAGTGAAAAGGATACTCTGATATATGATGTGACACAAAAAAAATCACAATATAGGAGCAATACAAGAAAACTAGAATATATAATGGAGGATATATTGTGGTATATTGGCATATTGTCGAACTGACTCAGTTTTGATCCTTATTTCCTCCTGCATTCAGTCACTCCTTTGGCTATGACAGTGGGCGCAGAGCAAACCTGAAGCTGCTGGATGAACAAACTCTGATCTTCATAGCAGGCAACCTCCTCGTCCTGCTGGACGTCTCCACCAAGGAGCAGAGATATCTGCGCTGCTGCAGCGGAGGAGGAATCGGCTCAATCACGGTAAGTGAGGCTGAGGCTCCAGTCTTTCTGTGATGGACAGTCAGTAGCAATAATATGACTGTGATTGCGTGTCTGTGTAGGTACACCCCCACAAGAAGTACTTTGTTGTAGCAGAGAAGGGAAACAGGCCAAATATCATAGTCTATGAATATCCATCCTTACAATTGTACCGCATCCTCAGAGGTAAAGATTCAGTGAGTTGTACAATTTCCACAATTATTATTTTATGTTACTAAATGCTCATCTTTTACCCTCCATGTCTGTAGGTGGCACAGAGTGGCAGTACAGCTTTGTGGACTTCAACCAGGATGGAAGCCTGCTGGCCAGCGTGGGCAGTGCACCCGACTACATGCTGACTCTGTGGGACTGGAGGCAGGAGGAGGTGATGCTGAGCTGCAAGGCCATCTCACAGGAGGTCTATCGAGTCAGCTTCTCCCCATATAACCGTGGACTGCTCACATCCTCAGGATCTGGACACATTAAGTAAAGGACAAACTGAATCCCTCTCTCACACTGTAACTGAAGTCAAATCAACTATGATTTTTTTAGGCCCAGGTATTTTTTTTTTTTTTTTTCAGTGTAACTGGACTATACCTTTATCTGTCCAAATGTAACAAAACCCATCTACCAGCACCTCTAACGGTCGCTAATGATCATGTTATATCTTAATAGCGACAAGAATTGAAGTGTAAAATATGTCGCGTTTCATGGGGGTTATGTGTTGGACTATTTCCTGTTTGGTCAGTTACTTCTTGGAGTGTTGTTACTACCAAGAGGTTGTTGGGTAATCGCATGAAGTGTCAGGAAATCACCGCTCCAGGTCACGAAATAGTCTGGTGCATAACTCCTGCATGAAACCTCAACTGTCACCAGAAAACTGCAGACATTACATGAATTACATGAATTATTCCTTCCTTTTTTTAATTGTTAGATATAGTAAAAACACTTTCTCTCCTTCTCTTCATCAGATTCTGGAAAATGGCTACCACATTCACGGGTCTTAAATTGAAAGGGGCTATGGGACATTTTGGGAAAAATGCTGCAACTGATATTGAGGGTTACATGGAACTTCCTGATGGAAAGGTCAGTACTCTGTTAGAGCAGCAGAGGGAAGTGAGGTTACAGCCATACTAACCATGCTAACATGTTGTGTAGCTGGTATTTTGTTCACCATCTTAGTTAAGTGTGTTGTCATGGTTACATTGAATGAGTAGCACTAATCACAAAGTAAAGCTGAGGCTGATTAAGTGATGATGGTCGTAGATGCAAAGTCAGGTTAATTTATCGTCCCTCCTTCTGTGCAGGTGATGTGTGTACAAAATGTCTTTAGTCAACCTGACAAATATTTTGATCTTGACCAAATATGGTAAATTCACTCAGAGCCATGTCACTAAAACACACATTTGATCATTTGTAGATTCAAGTTGTTTCCGTTTTACAGAGTACACAGTAAAAACGTTGAGTTGTTTTTAACCAGACTTGGGTTAATATTGAATTAACTACATGCTGAGTTAATGTGACCCACCATTTTGTGTTTTTTACTTGATATTTTCCAGCATTTTGTTGTTCTTACAAAATATTTAGTAGTTTTTGCTTCACATTTTATGATTTTTATCCAACTTTTTGTGGCTTTTACCCAACATTATGTGGATTTTACTCATTACCAGGCAAAAATAGCCCATCTCGGTGTGACAAATGTACTCAGCTTGTAGTTAGTCCAATATTTACCAAGCTCACAAACCATCCAGCATTTTTAGGGTGTAGTCTCCCTAAATCTAAAATATGTTGCAGTGAGTAATCATTTCAGTGTCTAAAGGAAAACTATCACATTATTAACAGCTGCTGTTTACAAGGTCAAAAGATAAACTTTCAAAAATATTAAAAGTGAAAACCTTGCCTCTTCCTGTCAGGTGGTGTCGGGCACAGACTGGGGAAACTTGCTGCTGTGGGACGGTAACACCATCAAGGTGGAGATTTGCCGTAAGGAAGGACGGACCTGCCACACCGGGACGGTCCAGCCGTTTGCACTGGAAGATGGACAGCTGATGACGATCGGCTCTGATGGAGTGGTTCGGGTAAGATACTCACTGTAAATTAACAAGCCTAAAAAGCTAATGATAATGTAGCTTTCTTGGATTTTGTGGTTTTTTTTAATATCCACCATGATTTTGTCACCCATCCCTGCAGGGCTGGGACTTTGAGAGGATCAACGCAGCCGACAGCAGCGACAGCAGGTTCGAGCTGGAGCCCATTAATGAGATGATGGTCGGACACAACGTCTGCCTCTCCTCTGTTGTCAGGAGCTCCCAGCATGACTCTTTCATCTGGTTTGCTCAGGTCAGCAGGCAAAACATCAAAGGTGTCTGTGTGTGTACTGTATGTAACACATGATCCAGCCTCAGCTCAGTCCTGGTCTCTCTGTTGTGTGGTCTTGTAGGATTCAAGCGGGGCCATCTGGAAACTGGATCTTTCGTTCACCAACACTGTGAGTTTCATACATCCTTAGTTTAACATTTATAGAGACTTTGTGGATTTTGTGTTTGCCACTTCAGTCCAGATGTCCACTGTCTTTGGGGCTGACTATGATGATTACGTATAAAAAAAATCAATGAATCACTTCACCACAGTTGTTATATCCCCTGTGTGCAGGCTCCAGATCCAGAGTGTCTGTTTTCCTTCCATGCCGGGGTGATCCAGGGCCTGGACGTGTCCAAGAAATCCCACCTGATGGCCACAACCACTTTGGACCGTGAGTCCATGAATGCTTCCACATCTCCACACACTGTTTGCAAACACAGTCTTACAGGTGCTATGCCTTCGTTTGCCTCCAGGCTCAGTGAGAGTTTTTGACTTTGTGGGGAAAAGGGAAATAACCACCAACCGCTTCAATCAGGGTGGGACTGCTCTCAGCTGGGCTCCACCTTTGGTGAGTGTGTTAGTGCGAAACTGAATCAGTCGTCCACTTACAGTGTGGCGACAGGACGCTGACCCCTGCAGCTCTGGTGCTTTGCTCTCAGGTGAACCAGAGTGGAAGTTTACTGGTCACAGGCTTCGAGGACGGAGTGGTCCGCTTACTGGAGCTGTACAACCATGTGGTCACCGGACGCAGCCCTGAAGGAGACGCCAGGCTGCACCTCACACAGGCCTTCAAGCCTCATAACGCCCCGGTAACAGCTGTGGCATATGAGCGAAATGGAGAGGTCCTAGCCACGGGGGTAAGAGCCAGAACACATCCAACTCCACAGGAAGCAGCAGTTTGTCACAATGTTTTGCTTTCATGAAACAGTGTTGCCATCATGCTGCTCATCATCGGACTCTGGAAATCTAACAGCATTTTGACATTTGTCTCATCTTTCTAACCTGTCATTGCTACTTTCCTGCTCAGAGCACAGACCGCACAGTGTTCTTCTTCACTGTCGGGGAGAGATACAACCCTGTTGGTTTCATCCATGTTCCCGGGCCGGTGCAGGCGTTGGAGTGGTCACCTCACTCCCACGTAAGTCTGGTCTCTGGCTGTTACTCACTTTCAACCAAATGTCTGGCAAACAAATGATGGAAACTCTAAGTGTCATCTTTTTTTTTTTACTTAGAGTGACAACAGGCTTCTGATCCTGTGTCAGAGCGGTCATGTGGTCGAAGTGCACGCTCCTGATCCAGAGGCCAAGAAACCCATCAAGACCTTCCAGCTGACTGATCTGCCCAGAAGATCCTTCAAATTCAGGAGCATCAAGTCTCGAATCAAGGTCTGAACTTGTTTGTTTGATTATTCATTGGTGTACTGGGCATTGTAATCAATTACATTTTATTTGTATAGCACTAAATAATAAAATCATCTCAGGGGCGTAAGGAAAAAAATGAATCCCTGAATTTCTCCTGATTTTCATCTCCTGTGTGTTTCAGAGGGAGGAGGAAATCGCAAGACGCCAAGCCGTGATGGAGAAGAAGAAGAAAGAAAGAGAAGAGAGGTTAAAATATTCACAGCAGCTGGAACAAGAGGAAGAGGAAGAGGAGGAGGAGGAAGAATTACCACCTGTCTACATCCCAGATCCTCCCAGTCCTCTCTGCTGTGGCTTCTACTCAGACCCTGGACAGTTCTGGCTCTCCATGGTGCACATACAAACACATATTGTTTTATCTGAGTGACTGAATGAATCACATTGTAGTGAAATTAAAAACTGCATTTTAACACCAACATACAACAAGTTGTAGTTTAAAGACACAGGTACCAAACCTCAGCCTGTTTTAGTACAAATTAAAATGTTTCCACAGCTCAAAAACTGTCCAATACCAGATGTACTCAGAGGGTCAGTGAGATTGATGACCTTATCTTCTCTGCCAAAGAAAACATGTATGATGATAATTGCTGTCGTTTCTTTTGTCTAAGTGCACAAACTAAGTGATGAGTAGGGTATAATTCACTTTACTTGTGAGTCTGCTCCTTTGTTCTCAGCAATTAACAGCGACCAAATTTGACCCTGTGGGTTGTCCAGGGTTAATGAGACCGACTGGCAGCAAGTGTCTTAGTGCTACTTCTTCATGTCATTGTCTCACTCTCACTGACCCAGACTAGAAATGTCACTCCTACTAGATTCCTATAGTTGTCGCATCCAGATCATATTCATTTTCGACACAACAATGGTAACATGTGCCCTTACTGAAAATTTAGAGGCATGTAGCAAGTATTTTACAAACAGACGTATCAAAAACTGAAGACAAGTTACTGAGTTGTTTTTTTTTCTGTTGGTCTCTCTCCTGCAGGGAGGGTTTGACTCCGGGTTCTTGTATCACTGTAAGTTCTCTGAGAATCAGGATCAGGATCCAGACCAGCGGCAGGATGAACCGTTTGAATTCCTGCCGGTCCAAAATGCTGATGACGATCCCATTCGCTCCATCACCTTCAGGTAGTCAGAGGGCAAACAAATCACTGTACTTCTTAGGGTGGTTATAGTTTTTAATTTGTTCTGTTATAATGGCCAAATGTTTTAACAAGATACTGTTGCTAGTCCACCACACGGGGGGGCAACAGTGTTGAGTCTATAGCATCAGCACAGCTGGATTATACCTCGACAGATGTTTGTGCTTTCTGGTTGTTTATTGGATGAGTAAAAACCATGTTCAGGAGCCCCCAGGTATTCATAAAATGAATGAAAACAGCTTTAAATCTGTCTTTAAGAAAAGTCCATTTAGCAAGAAAATTGTGAAATAAGGCCAGAAATTAATTATTCTTACATTGTCTTTCCTACATGAGACCCCACGAGCATCTCCTGTGGTAGTTAAAGTGCCTGCGTTGATGTTTTGTAGCTCCAACAGGCAGCTGCTGCTCTGCGGCATGCACTCAGGCTCCATCAGGGTTTACCCTCTGCAGCCCGGCGACCACAGCCTCACCTCCATGCAGGCCTACTGGGCTCTCAGCGTCCACGACAACCACTATGGACACCTCCGACACATCCGCTGCAGCCACGACGACCTCTTTGTGCTGACAGCGGGAGACGATGGGAACATCTTCTCCTTCAGTCTGCTGCCTCCAGAGGAGCTAGAGAAAAGCCTGCAGAGAAACAGGGCCAAGGTTCCTTCACCCAGGGTCAGTCTGCATTTTCTTTTCTTTTATTAAGGAGGTGCAGAGTTTATGAGTCTAAATCATCTTGTGAAAAACAACCGAAAGAATTGATGATAGTTGCAGCTTGGCCAAATGAATGGTTATAGATCGATAATAACATAATATTAATTTGTCCACGTGTTATTGTAACAGGTAGGTCTTGAGAATGAGACACTGGCACTGGACATAGAAGACCCAGCAGCCTATAGGTGAGTGTAAATATAATAAACCCCACGATGCTAATCACTGCACTGTTGCTTTGGCACTATGTTCTCTGTTTTTCTTTCTTTCTGACTCTCAATGCAAATTATTTATGGAGTGGATAACTGTGAAGTCTGTATTTTATTGTCCATAGTTTACAGATGTAGCTCCAGTAAACATGTCTGTTAACCTGCTCCCCACTCCCTCCAGCATAGAAACAGCAAAGCAGAAGCTGCAAAATGACCAGCTGCGTCGAGAGGCCGACACAAAGATGGCGGAAATACAGAAGAAGCTCGCTGAACTTCAGAAGAAGTTTAAACAGGTGTTGAACGACAACCAGAGTCTGCCCGAGCACGTTCGCCTGAGACCTGAGGTACAGAAACCCGGGTCTGATGAATCATCTGATTTTAATTTAAAGCTGCTGTTTGCTGTTTGATACACATTTATCAGGCCTAGTACGATCACTGACAGGTCATTTGGAGGAATCAAACAGTGTCTCCAAAAGGATTAGAGCAGGATTTTAGCCTATAGTGTTTGGACTCTTACACACATTTGAGTGGTGACACAATTTTGCAAAGTATTTATTTATTTTTTTTTCAATCTTCATTTGTATAATATCATAGAACAGGATTTTTGGACTTTTAAAATAAATGAAGACTATGCAAATTTTTCAGGAGATATGACCCACATCTGGGAGTAACACCAGACCTGCTGTGATTGCAACTCTGTGGAGGTGTTTGGTTTGTTCTCCCCAGGTTTTCTGGAGCTGTATCTGAGAACAGATGTGGGTCTGGACAGATCTGGTCCACCTCCAGTACTTTTTTTCTTTGGAAAACTCAGACTTGCGATCAAACCTTATTTTTAATTTCCACAGTGGTGCGTTGATAACAAAAAATACACAATACAACATTTTGCTCAGTGAGACCGTGTGTGTGTGTGTGTGTGTGTGTGTGTGTGCAGGAGCTGCAGCTGGACCGACGTTTTTATGAACAGGCAGAGAAAGTGAAGGCCCAGCGAGTGATGGAGGTCAGGAAGCAGCTCGCCTGGAAACAGGAGCGCAGCAGCATAGCACTCAGCAAACTACAGGAGTGGTACACACACAGATTTGAATGGCTATCAGTTGTGGTTTTCAGTTAATAATGATTAAACACTCTCTACTTTCAAAAAATCTGAACCAAACTCTTGAAATCATGTGTTGTATTTTCAGGGTCAGGGACTCTCCGGAGGCCAACGTGGTCACCGTGGTCGCCATCCGCTCCCAACACAGAATCTCCACCTACCACGTGCCGTCCGAGCTTTCACCTCATGTCTCTCATCAGAGCGCCTCCATCCAGCCAAACAAAGACGCTGCACCAGAACGCAGGAAATCCAGAGCAGAGCCTGAAAAAGGCAGCAGCCAGATGGAGGGTAAGAAAGTGTCTGTGCATTTGTTTCACCTACTACACACATCCTAACCTACAATATAAGCTGTGTGTGTGTGTGTGTGTGTGTGTGTGTTCCCCCAGAGGAGGAGGTGCTGCGCCCCCGGGTGGCTCGCCCAGCAAGGATCAAGCTGGGAGATCGGCAGGAGCAGAGGCTGCGAAAAGCTGCAGAGAAAGCTGAACAGGCCCGAGCCAAAATAGAGAAGAGGAAGCAGGAATGGGCTCAGATGTGAGTGGGGTCAAGAGTCACGGTCGTGGATCTTGTTGGGTCATAAACTGGGTTGTTGGTGTCTCAGTTACGCAGAGAAGCCGGACGAGGACTATGAGGATCCACAGGATGTGCAGGCGATCCACGAGGCCAGGGAGAACATTGGAGACTTCACAGGAGTGAAACCGTTGAGGGTGAACACTGAGAGAAAGAGAGAGGAGCTGATCACCTTGGAGCAAAATGTAAACATCTACACAAACACACACACATCACTTTTTATTGTATTTTTTGGAGTGATGCACACAGATGTATTTTAAACTCATGTAGAAATAATGTGGAGGCATGTTTCCCTCATCGTGTGGTTTTGTTAGTAATTATCAATCATCAGATGCTTTTAAAAGGTAAAAAAAGCAGATTTTTCTGATTCTGATTTTGATTTTGTCCTCCAGTAAAACACTAGACATTTGCTTTTTGACAGTTGGCCAAACAAAACTAGTTATTCTTTGACATCATCCAGGCCATTAGCTTTGTATGATCATTTGTTTTTTCTGACTTTTTTTAGACTGAACATAATAACTTTAGTAATCAGATTTTTTAAAAAATACTCATTTGTTGTATTTAATTTATACAAGATGACAAGATTCGACTCCAAATCATACCTGTGTGGTGTTAGAATAAACAACAGATAAAGAAAATCAAATTAAAATGTTTGAATGACATCATCAGTTGTATAATATAGCAAAATGTCAGGAAAATGGTCGGGAGGAAGCAGGACCCAAGGATGCAGATATCCAAAAACAAAAGTCTTTTAATGAAAGGTTGAAACAAAAAGCGCTGCACAAAAATGACAGGGAAAATACAAAAACAAAACCAAATACCAAGACACTAGAAAACTCAAAACTACACAAACCCAGGAGCAAAACCAAAAAAACACTAGGGAGAACCAAAACAACTAGAAAAAACCCCAAAACACCACTGGAGAAAACTCAGAGATCAAGACAAACGAACTGGCACAGGACAAGGAGACACAGGAGGTTAAATACACTGGGGTAACGAGGGTAAATTGAACACA